>PVJX010025537.1:0-26764 GCA_004027295.1 Dolichotis patagonum | reverse complement strand
GTTGGCTTGGTGCCCTGTGTTGCAACATGGCTCAGATCCCAGCAAACGCTCTTGCTTCTTCTTTCCCCACCGTGGTGTGGCCGTTGCTTGCCAGACCACAGTCACTTACAAGGGCAGAAGGCAGGTTACTTGTTGGCTCGGTGGCGAAAATTCCAAAATAGCACGGATCTGAGGAAAGGCTCTTGCTACTTGTTTCCTCGCATTCGGTGGCTGTGGCTTGCCAGAACACAGTCACTTACCAGGGCGGAAGGCAGGTTACTGGTTGGCTCACCACCTGAAGTTTCACCAGGGCGCAGATCTCAGGAAATGCTCTTGCTTCTTGTTTTCCCTCCCTGGAGTGGCACTGGCTTGCCAGACCAAGGTCACTTACCAGGGCTGAAGGCAGGTTATTAGTTGGCTTTGCGCCATACCTTCCAACATGGTGTGGATCTCAGGAAACAGTCTTGCTTCTTGTTTCCCCGCCCTGGGGTGGTTGACTCTTGCCAGACCACAGTCAATTTTCAGGGTGGATGGCAGGTTACTGGTTGGCTTGGCGCCCTAAGTTCCAAAAATTTGTGGATCTGAGAAAACGCTCTTGCTTCTTGTTTCCCCACCTTCAGGGGGCCACAGCATGCCAGACCACAGTAAATTACCAGGACGGAAGGTAGGTTACTGGTTGGCTCGATGCCCTAAGTTTCAACAGGGCATGGATCTCAGGAAATGCTCTTGCTTTATGTTTCCCCAACCTGTGGTGGCCGTGGCTTGCCAACGACAGTGACTTACCAGGGCTGAATGTGGTTTACTTGTTGGCTTGGCCCCCTAAGTTTCAACAAGGCATGGATCTAAGGAAACGCTCTTGATTCTTGTTTGCCTGCTCTGAAGTGGCTGTGGCTAGCCAGACCACAGTCATTTACCAGGGCGGAAGGCATGTTACTGCTTGGCTTGGTGCCTTAATTTCCAACATGGCGTGGATCTCAGGAAACACACTTGCTTTTTGTTTCCTCGCACTGGGATGGCCGTGGCTTGCCAGAGCACAGTCACTTACCAGGGCGAAAGACAGAGTACTGGTTGGCTTGGCGCTCTAAGTTCCAACATGGCTCAGATCTCAGGAAATGCTCTTGCTTCTTATTTCCCCAACCCGGGGTGGCCTCAGCTTGCCAGAACACAGTCACTTACCAGGGTACAAGGCAGGTTACTCGTTTGGTCAGTGCCCTAATTTCCAGCATAGCTCGGATCTCAGGAAATGCTCTTCCTTCTTGTTTCCCCACACTTGGGTGGCCCTTGCTTGCCAGACCACAGTCACTTACCAGGGTGGAATGCAGGTTACTGGTTGGCTCAGTGCCCTACTTTCCAACATGGCTCGGATCTCAGGAAACGCTCTTGCTTCTTTTTTCCACGCCCAGGGGTTGCCGTGGTTTGCCAGAACACAGTCATTTACTAGGGGAGAAGGCAGTGTACTGATTGGCTCTTCACCCTAAGTTCGAGCATGGCAAATATCTGATGAAATGCTCTTGCTTCTTGTTTCTCCGCCCAGGGGTGGCTACGGCATGCCAGAACACTGTCACTTAGCAGGGCGAAAGGCAAGATAGTGGTGGGATCAGCGCACTACATTTCACCAGGGTGTGGATCTCAGGAAATGCTCTGGATTCATCTTTCCCCGGCCTGGACTGGCCATGGCTTGCCAGACCACAGTCACTTACCAGGGCTGAAGGCAGGTTACTGCATGGAATTGTGCTCTAAGTTACAACATGACATGGATCTGAGGAAATGCTCATGATTCTGGTTTCTCCGCCCTGGGGTGGCCGCGGCTTGCCAGACAACGGTCACTTATCTGGGTGGATGGCAGGTTACTGGTTGGCTCCGTGCCCTAAGTTCCAAAATTGTGTGGATCTGAGGAAAGGCTCTTGCTTATTGTTTTCCTGCTTTTGAGTGGCCACAGCATGCCAGACCACAGTCAATTACCAGGGAGGAAGGTAGGTTACTGGTTGGCTCGGTGCTCTAAATTTCACCAGGGCATGGATCTCAGGAAACGCTGTTGCTTCTTGTTTCCCCAACCTGGGGTGGCCTCGGCTCGCCAGACCACAGTCACTTACCAGGGCTGAAGGTGGGTTACTGGTTGGCTTGGCTCCCTAAGTTCCAACAAGGTGCAGATCTAAGGAAACACACTTGCTTCTTGTTTCCCAGCTGTGGGGTGGTCGTGCCTTGCCAGACCACATTCACTTACCAGGGCAGAAGGCAGGTTACTGCTTGTCTTGGTTCTCTAATATTCAACATGTCACCGATCTCAGAAAACGCACTTGCTTTTTGTTTCCCTGCCCTGGGTTGGCTGCGGCTTGCCAGACCACCGTCACTTATAAGGGCGAAAGGCAGATTACTGGTTGGCTCAGCGCTCTAAGTTCCAACATGGCTTGGATCTCAGGAAACGCTCTTGCTTCTTGTTTCCCCAAACCGGGGTAGCCGTGGCTTGCCAGACCAAAGTCACTTACCAGGGTGGAATGCAGGTTACCCATTGGCTTGGTGCACTTGTTTCCGACAAGGCGAGCATTTCAGGAAATAATCTTGCTTCTTGTTTCCCCGCAATGGGGTGGCGCCTGCTTGCAGGACCACAGTCACTTACCAGAGCGGAATGCAGGTTACTGGTTGGCTGGGTGCCCTAAGTTCCAAAATGGTGTGGAATTGAAGAAAGGCTCTTGCACCTTGTTCTCAGCCATGGGGTGGCCGAGAAATGACAGATGACATTCAATTACCAGGGCGGAAGTTAGGTTACTGGTTGGCTCGGTGCACTAAGTTTCAGCAGGGTGCAGATCTCAGCAAAGGCTCTTGCTTCTTGTTTCCCCACCCTGGGGTCACCGCAGCTTGCCAGACCACAGTCACTTACCAGGGCGGAAGGCAGGTTACTGGTTGGCTTGGCACCGTAAGTTCCAACATGGCACGGATCTAAGGCGATGCTCTTGCTTCTTGTTTCCCCACCCTGGGGTAGCCGCTCCTTGCCGGGCCACAGTCACTTACCAGGGCGGAAGGCAGGTTACTGGTTGGCTCGGCTCCCAGTGTTCCAACATGGCTTGGATCTCAAGAAACGCTCTTTGTTCTTGTTTCCCTGCCCTGAGGTGGCCGAGGCTTGACAGACCACTGTCATTTACCAGGGTGGAAGGCAGGTTAGTGGTGGACTCGGTTCCTTAAGTTTCACCAGGGTTTGGATCTCAGGAAATGCATTTGCTTCTTATTGCCACACCCTGGGGTGACCGTTGCTTGACAGACCACAGTCACTTACCAGGGTAGAAGGCAGGTTACTGGTTGGCTCGGTGCCCTAAGTTCAAACATGGAGTGGATTTCAGGAAACACTCTTGCTTCTTGTTTCCCGGCCCTGGGGGGCCACTGCTTGCCAGACCACAGTCGCTTACCAGGGTGGAAGGCAGGTTACTGTTTGGCTCAGTGCCCTGTGATCCAAAATGGTGTGGAATTGAGGAAAGGCTCTTGTTTCTTGTTTCCCTGCCCTGGGGTGGCTGTGCCATGCCAGACCACAGTCAATTACCAGGGCAAAAGGTAGGTTACTGGTTGGCTCAGCGCCCTAAGTTCCAACATGGCTCGGATCTCAGGAAACGCTCTTGCTTCTTTTTTCCCTGCCCTGGGGTTGCCGTGGTTTGCCAGACCACAGTCATTTACTAGTGGAGAAGGCAGTTTACTGGTTGGCTCTTCACCCTAAGTTCGAGCATGGCAAATATCTGAGGAAATGCTCTTGCTTCTTGTTTCTCCGCCCTGGGGTGGCCGCGGCATGCCAGAACACTGTCACTTACCAGGGAGGAAGGTAGGTTACTGGTTGGCTCGTTGCTCTAAATTTCACCAGGTCATGGATCTCAGGAAATGCTCTTGCTTCTTGTTTCCCCAACCTGGGGTGGCCGTGACTCACCAGACCACAGTCACTTACCAGGTCTGAAGGTGGGTTACTGGTTGGCTTGGTCCCCTAAGTTCCAACAAGGTGTGGATTTAAGAAACACACTTGCTTATTTTTCCCAGCTGTGGGGTGGTCGTTCCTTCTTGTTTTCAAAACCCAGGGTGGCCACGGCTTGCCAGACCACAGTCACTTATGAGTGCAGAAGGCAGGTTACTGGTTGGCGTGGCACCCTAAGTTTAAACATGGCACGGATTTCAGAAAATGCTCTTGCTTCTTGTTTCCCTGCCCTGGAGGGTTTGCTACTTGCCGGACCACAGTCATTTACAAGGGTGGAATGCAGGTTGCTTGTTGGCTCAGCGCCCTAAGTTCCTAAATGGTGTGGACTTGAGGAAAGGCTCTTGCTTCTTGTTTTGCCACCCTTGGGTGGCCCGGCTTGCCAGACCAAAGTCACTTACCAGGGAGGAAGGCACGTAACCGGTTGGCTTGGTGCCCTAAGTTCCGACATGGCTCGGATCTCAGGAAATGCTCTTGCTTCTTGATTCCCAACACTGGGGTGAATGTGGCTTGCCAGACAACAGTCATTTAGCAGGGCAGAAGGCAGATAACTCATTGGCTCGGGGCCCTGATTTCCCACATAGCTCTTATCTGAGGAAATGCTCTTGCTTCTTGTTTCCCCGCCCTGGGGTGGCTGCAGCTTGCCAGACCACAGTCACTTACCAAGGCGCAAGGCAGGTTACTGGTTTTTTTGGGGACCTACGTTCCACCATGGCTCAGATATCAGGAAATGCTCTTGCTTGTTTCTGCTCCCTGGGGTGGACACGGCTTTCTAGCCCAGTCACTTACCAGGGTGCAAGGCAGGTTACTGGTTGGCTCGGAGTCGTAATTTCTACCATGGATCGGATATCAGGAAATGCTCTTGATTCCTGTTTCCCTGCCCTGTAGTGGCCAAGCCTTGCCTGACCACAGTCACTTACCAGGGTGGAAGGCAGGTTACTGGTTGGCTCGGCTCCCTAATTTCAAAGAAGGCACGGATCTCAGGAAATTGTCTTTTTACTTGTTTCCCCACACTGGGATAGCCTCAGCTTGCCAGACCACCATCACTTACCAGGGTGGAAGGCAGGTCACTGGTTGTCTTGCCGCCCTAAATCCCAACATGGTGCAGATGTCAGGAAATACTCTTCATTCCTATTTCCCCACACAGGGGTGGCCGCGGCTTGCCATAACACAGTCCCTTACTAGGCCAGAAGGCAGGTTACTGGTTGGCTCTGCGACCTAAGTTCCACCATGGCTAGGATCTCAGGAAACTCTCTTGCTTCTTGTTTCCCTGCCCTGGGGTTGCTGAGGCTTGCCAGGCCACAGTCATTTACCAGGGCAGAAGGCAGGTAACAGGTTGGCCTGGCGCCCTAATTTCCCACATGGTGCGTATCTGAGGAAACGCTCTTGCTTCTTGTTTCCACGCCCTGGGGTGGCCGTGGCTTGCCAGACAATAGTCACTTACCAGGGCTCAAGGCAGGTTACTGGTTGGTTAGGCCTCCTAAGATTCAACAAGTTTCGAATCTCAGGAATTGCTCTTACTTCTTGTTTCCCCACCCTGGTGTGGCCGTGGCTTGCCAAACCACAGTCACTTTCCAGGGCTGAAGGTTGGTTACTGGTTGGCTTGGCCCCCTACGTTCCAACAAGGTTTGGATATAAATAAAGGCTCTTGCTTCTTCTTTCCCCACTCTGGGGTGGCTGTGGCTAGCCAGACCACAGTCACTTACCAGGGGGGAAGGCAGGTTACTGCTTGGCTTGGTGTCCTAATTTCCAACATGGCGTGGATCTCAGAAAATGCACTTGCTTTTTGTTTCCCTGCCCTGGGTTGGCTGCGGCTTGCCAGACCACAGTCACTTATCAGGGCGAAAGGCAGACTACCGGTTGGCTCAGCGCTCTAAGTTCCAACATGGCTTGGATCTCAGGAAACGCTCTTGCTTCTTGTTTCCAAAACCTGGTGTGGCCGTGGCTTGCCAGACCACAGTCACTTACGAGTGCAGAAGGCAGGTTACTGGTTGGCATGGCACCCTAAGATTAAACATGGTGCTGATTTCAGGAAACGCTCTTGCTTCTTGTTTCCCTGCCCTGTAGCGGACGCTGCTTGCCAGACCACAGTCATTTACAAGGGCAGAATGCAGGTTGCTTGTTGGCTCGGTGCCCTAAGTTCCAAAATGATGCGGAATTGAGGAAAGGCTCTTGCTTCTTGTTTACCCTCCCTTGGGTGGCCCTGCTTGCCAGACCAAAGTCACTTTCCAGGGCAGAAGGCAGGTAACCGGTTGGCTTGGCGCCCTTAGTTCCTACATGGTGATTTCAGGAAACGATCTTGTTTCTTGTTTCCCTGCACTGGGGTGGCCGCTGCTTGCAGGACCACAGTCACTTACCAGGGTGGAAGACAGGTTACAGGTTGGCTCATCAGCGAAAATTCCAAAATGGCGCAAATCTTAGGAAAGGCTCTTGCTACTTGTTTCCTCGCATTCGGATGGGTGTCACTTAACAGGGCTGAAGGCAGGTTACTAGTAGGCTTGGCGCCGTACCTTCCAACATGGTGCGGATCTCAGGAAACACTCTTGCTTCTGGTTTCACTGTCCTGGTGTGCCCGTGGCATGCCAGAAAACTGTCACTTAACAGGGCAAATGCAGGATAGTGGTAGGATCAGCGCCCTAAGCTTCACCAGGGTGCGGATCTCAGGAAACGCTCTTGATTCTTCTTTCCCCACCCTGGGCTGGCTGTGGCTTGCCAGACCACAGTCACTTACCAGGGCGGAAGGCATGTAACTGGTTAGCTTGTCACCCTTAGTTCTGACATGGTGAGGATTTTAGGAAATGATCTTGCTTCATGTTTCCCCGAACTGGGGTGGCCGCTGCTTGCAGGACCACAGTCACTTACCAGGGCGGAATGCAAGTTACTGGTTGGCTCAGCGTCCTAAGTTCCAAAATGGTGTGGAATTGAGGAAAGGCTCTTGCTTCTTGTTCCCAGCCATGGGGTGGCTGCGGAATGACAGACCACAATCAATTACCAGGGCGGAAGTTAGGCTACTGGTTGGCTTGGTGCCCTAGGTTTCTGCAGGTTGTGGATATCAGGAAATGCTCTTGCTTCTTGTTTCCCCACCCTGGGGAAGCCGAGGCTTGCCAGACCACTGTCACTTACCAGGGCGGAATGTAGGATACTAGTTGGCTTGGCGCCCTGTATTGCAACATGGCTAGGATCTCAGGAAACACTCTTTCTTTTTGTTTCCCCACAAAGTCGTGGCCATGGCTTGCCAGACCACAGTCACTTACCAAGGTAGAATGCAGGTTAGTGGTGGGCTCTGTGCCTGAAGTTTCACCAGGGTGTGGATCTCAGGAAATGCACTTGCTTCTTCTTTCCCTGCCCTGGGGTGACCGTTGCTTACCAGACCACAGTCACTTACCAAGGTAGAAGGCAGATTACTGGTTGGCTTGGCATCCTAAGTTCAAACATGGAGCGGATTTCAGGAAACGCTCTTACTTCTTGTTTCTCATCCTGGGGTTACCGATGCTTGCCGGACCACAGTCACATACCAATGTGGAAGGCAGGTTAGTGGTTGGCTTGGTGCCCTGTGTTCCAAAATGTTGCAGAATTGAGGAAAGGCTCTTGCTTCTTGTTTCCCCAACTTGGGGTGGCTGCGGCATGCCAGGCAACAGTCAATTACCAGAGCGACAGGTAGGTTACTGGTTGGCTCAATGCCGTAAGTTCCAACATGGCTTGGATCACAGGAAACGCTCTTGCTTCTTTTTTCCCTGCCCTGGGGTTGCTGCGGTTTGCCAGACCACGGTCATTTACTAGGGGGGAAGGCAGTTTACTGGTTGGCTCTGCACCCTAAATTCCAACATGGTGCAGATCTCAGAAAATGCTCTTGATTCTTCTTTCCCCACTAGGGGGTGGCCGTGGCTTGCCAGACCACAGTCACTTACCAGGGCTGAAGGCATATTACTGCTTGCAATCACGATTGCAACATGGCGTGGATCTGAGGAAATTGAGATTGCAACATGGCGTGGATCTGAGGAAATCACGATTGCAAAATGGCGTGGATCTGAGGAAACACTCGTGCTTCTGGTTTACCCACCCTGGGGTGGCCATGGCTTGCCAGGCCATAGTCACTTATCAGGGTGGATGGCAGGTTACTGGTTGGCTTGTCATCCTAACTTCCAAAATGGTTTGGATCTGAGGAAAGGCTCTTGCTTCTTGTTTCCCCGCCTTCAGGTGGCAGCGGCATGCCAGACCACAGCCAATTACCAGGGGGAAGGTAGGTTACTAGTTGGCTCGGCGCTCTAAGTTTCACCAGGGCGTGGACCTCAGGAAATGCTCTTGCTTCTTGTTTCCCCAACATGGGGTGGCCTCGGCTTGCCAGACCAAAGTCACTTTCCAGAGCTGAAGGTGGGTTACTGGTTGGCTTGACCCCCTAAGTTCCAACAAGGTGCAGATCTAAGGAAAGGCTCTTGCTTCTTGTTTTCCCACCCTGGGGTGGCCACGGAATGCCAGAACACAGTCAAGAATGAGGAAGGAAGGCAGGTTACAGCTTGGCTTGGTGCCCTAAGTTACAACATGGCACGGATCTCAGGAAATGCTCTTGCTTCTTATTTCCACGCCATGGGGTGGCCGTGGCTTACCAGACAACAGTCAGTTAACAGGGAGCAAGGCAGGTCACTGGTTTGCTTGGTGCCCTAACTCCACCATGGCTCGAATCTCAGGAAATGCTCTTCCTTCTTGTTTCGACAACACGGGGTGGCTGCGGCTTGCCAGACCACAGTCACTTACCTGGGCTTAAGGCAGGCTACTGGTTTGCTCGGTGCCCTGTGTTCCAATATGGTGCAGAATTGAGGAAAGGCTCTTGCTTCTTGTTTCCCCGCCCTGACTTGCCCACAACATGCCAGAAAACAGTCAATTACCAGGGCAATAGTTAGGTTATTGGTTGGCTTGGCTCCCTAAGTTCCAACGTTGCTTGGATCTCAGGAAACGCTCCTGCTACTTGTATCCCCGCCATGCGGTTGCCGTGGCTTACCAGACCACAGTCATTTACTAGGGGGGAAGGCAGTTTACTGGTTGGCTAGGCACCTTAAGTTCCAACATGGCGCGGATCTGAGGAAATGCTCTTGCTTCTTGTTTCTCCACCCTGGGGTGGCCTCGGCATGCCAGAACACTGTCACTTACCAGGGCAAAAGGCAGGATAGTGGTGGGATCAGCGCCCTAATTTTCACCAGGGTGCAGATCTCAGGAAACTCTCTTGATTCTTCTTTACCCGACCTGGGCTGCCGTGACTTTCCTGACCACAGTCACTTACCAGGGCTGAAGGCAGGTTACTGCTAGGAATAGTGCCCTAAGTTCCAACATGTCGTGGATATGAGGAAAGGCTCATGCTTCTGGTTTCCCTGCCCTGGGTTGGCCACGGCTTGCCAGACCAAAGTCACTTACCAGGGCGGAGGCAGGATACCGGTTGGCTTGGCGCCATTAGTTTCGTCATGGAGAGGATTTCAGGAAATGATCTTGCTTCTTGTTTCCCCTCACTGGCGTGGCTGTTGCTCGCAGGACCATAGTCACTTACCAGGGCGGAATGCAAGTTACTGGTTGGCTCGGCACCCTAAGTTCCAAAATGGTGCAGAATTGAGGAAAGGCTCTTGCTTCTTGTTCCCAGCCATGGGCTGGCCTCGGAATGACAGACCACAATCAATTACCAGGGCGGAAGGTAAGTTACTGGTTGGCTCGCTGCCCTAAGTTTCATCAGGGCGTGAATCTCAGGAAATGCTCTTGTTTCTTGTTTTCCCACCCTGGGGTGGCCGAGGCTTGCCAGACCACAGTCACTTGCCAGTGTGGAAGGCAGGTTACTGGTTGGCTTGGCACCGTAATTTCCAACATGGCAGGGATCTAAGGTAACACTCTTGCTTCTTGTTTCCCCGCACTGGTGTGGCATTGGCTTGCCACACCACAGTCACTTACCAGGGCGGAAGGCAGGTTACTGGTTGGCTCGGTGCCCAAAGTTGCAACATGGCTCGTATCTCAGCAAATGCTCTTTCTTCTTGTTTCCCCACCCTGGGGGGTCCGCAGCTTGCCAGACCACAGTCATTTACCAGGGCAGAAGGCAGCTTAGTGGTAGGCTCAGTGCCTTAAATTTCACTAGGGTGCAGATCTCAGGAAATGCACTTGCTTCTTGTAACCCCACCCTGTGGTGTCCATTGCTTGCCAGACCACAGTCAGTTACCAGGGTAGAAGGCAGGTTACTGGTTGGCTTGGTGCCCTAAGTTCAAACATGGAGCGGATTTCAGGAAACATTTTTGCTTCTTCTTTCCCACCCTGGGGTGGCCGTTGCTTGCCAGAACACAGTCACTTTCCAGGGTGGAAGGCAGGTTACTGGTTGGCTTGGCACCCTGGGTTCCAAAATGGTGCAGAATTGAGGAAAGGCTCTTGCTTCTTGTTTCCCCCCCAGGGGTGTCCACGGCATGCCAGACAACAGTCAATTACCAGGGCGAAAAGTAGGTTACTGGTTGGCTCGGTGCCCTATGTTCCAACATGACTCGGATCTCAGGAAATGCTCTTGCTTCTTGTATCCCCGCCTTGGGCTGGCTGTGCCTTACCAGACCACAGTCACTTACCAGGGCTGAAGGCAGGTTACTGCTTGGAATCATGCCCTAAGTCCCAACATGGAGTGGATCTGAGGAAACGCTCATGCTTCTGGTTTCCCCACCATGGGGTGTCCGCGGCTGGCCAAACCACAGTCACTTATCAGGGTGGATGGCTGGTTACTGGTTGGTTCAGCACCCTAAGTTACATAATGGTGTGGATCTGAGGAAAGGCTATTTCTTCTTGTTTCTCCACCTTCAGGTGGCCGCAGCATGCCAGACCACAGTCAAATACCAGGGCAGAACGTAGTTTAACTGGTTGGCTCGGCACTCTAAGTTTCACCAGGGCGTGGATCTCAGGAAATGCTCTTGCTTCTTTTTTCCCCAACCTGGGGTGGCTGCGGCTTTCCAGACCACTGTCACTTACCAAGGCTTAAAGTGGGTTACTGGTTGGCTTGGCCCCCTAATTTCCAACAATGCATGGATCTAAGGAAACACTCTTGCTTCTTGTTTCCCCACCCTTGGTTGGCCGTGGCTTGCCAGACCACAGTCACTTACCAAGGCGGAAGGCAGGTTAGAGCTTGGCTTTGTGCGCTAAGTTTGAATATGGCCCGGATCTCAGAAAACGCACTTGCTTATTGTTTCCCCACCCTGGGATGGCTGAAGCTTGCCAGACCACAGTCACTTATCAGGGCGAAAGGCAGATTTCTGGTTGGATCTGCGCTCTAAGTTCCACCATGGCTCGGATCTCAGGAAAAGCTCTTCCTTCTTTTTTCCCCACCCTTGTGTGGCCCTGGCTTGCCAGACCACAGTCACTTACCAGGGCGGAATGCAGGTTACTGGTCGGCGTGGTGCCCTTAGTTCCAACATGATGAGGAACTCAGGAAACGCTCTTGTTTTTGTTTCCTTGCCCTGAGGTGGCCGAGACTTGACAGACCACAGTCACTTACCAGGGTAGAAGGCAGGTTACTCGTTGGCTCGGTGCCCTAAGTTCGAACATGCCGCAGATTTCAGGAAATGCTCTTGCTTCTTGTTTCCCCACCCTGGATGGGCCCCTGCTTGCCAGACCACAGTCATTTACAAGGGCGAATGAAGGTTGCTTATTGGCTCAGTGCCCTAGGTTCCCAAATGTTGCAAAATTGAGGAAAGGCTCTTGCTTCTTGTTTCCCCACCCTGGGGTGGCCACGGAATGCCAGACCACAGTCAAGAAGGAGGAAGGAAGGCGGGTTACAGCTTTGCTTGGTGCCCTAAGTTACAACATGGTCCAGATCACAGGAAACACACTTGCATTTTCTTTCCCGGCCCTGGGGTGGCCCTGGCTTGCCAGAACTCAGTCACTTATCTGGGCAGAAGGCAGGTTACTGGTTGGCATGGCGCTGTAAGTTCCAACATGGCTTGGATCTCAGGAAATGTTCTTGCATCTTATTTCCACGCCATGGGGTGGCCGCGGCTTACCAGACAACAGTCAGTTAACAGGGAGCAAGGCAGGTCACTGGTTGGCTTGGTGCCCTAACTCCACCATGGCTCGAATCTCAGGAAATGCTCTTGCTTCTTGTTTGCACAACACGGGGTGGCTGCGCCTTGCCAGACCACAGTCACTTATCAGGGCAAAAGGCAGGTTACTTGTTGGCTCGGTGCTCTAACTTCCACCATGGCTCAGATCTCCTGAAATGCTCTTGCTTCTTGTTTCCCCGCACTTGGGTGGCCATGATTTGCCAGACTAAAGTCACTTACCAAGGCTGAAGGAAGGTTACCGGTTGGCTTGGCGTCCTTAGTTCTGACATGGAGAGGATTTAAGGAAATGATCTTGCTTCTTGTTTCCCCGCACTGGGGTGGCCGCTGCTTGCAGGACCACAGTCATTTACCAGGGCCGAATGCAGGTTACTGGTTGAATCAGCTTCCTAAGTTCCAACATGGAGTGGATCTGAGGAAATGCTCTTGTTTCTTGTTTCCCCCACTGAGGTAGCCACGGCATGACAGAACACAGTCACTTACCTGGGCAGAAGGCAGGTTAGTGGTAGGCCGTCGCCCTAAATTTCACCAGAGTGCAGATCTCAGGAAAGGCTCTTGATTCTTGTTTCCCTGCCCTGGGGTGACCGTTGCTTGCTAGACCACAGTCATTTACCATGGTAGAAGGTAGGTTACTGGTTGGATCGGCGCCCTAAGCTCAAACATGGTGCGGATTTCAGGAAAAGCTCTTGCTTCTTGTTTCCCTGCCCTGGGGTAGCCGTGCCTTGCCGGGCCACAGTCACTTACCAGGGCGGAAGGCAGGTTTCTGTTTGGCTTGGTTCCCTATGTTCAAAAATGGTGCAGAATTGACGAAACGCTCTTGCTTCTTGTTTCCCCACCCTGGGGTGGGCGTGACATGCCAGACAACAGTCAAGTACCAGGGCGAAAGTTAGGTTGCTGGTTGGCTCAGCGCCCTAAGTTTCAGCAGGGCGCGGATCTCAGAAAATGCTCTTGCTTCTTGTTTCCCCACCCTGGGGTCGCTGCAGCTTGCCAGACCACAGTCAATTACCAGGGCTGAAGGCAGGTTACTAGTTAGCTTGGCGCCCTCAATTCCAACATGCCACGGATCTCAGGAAAAGCTCTTGCTTCTTTTTTCCCTGCCCTGGTGTAGCCGCAGCTTGCCAGGTGAGAGTCACTTACAAGGGCTGAAGGCAGGTTACTGGTTGGCTTGGCACCCTAAGTTCCAACATGGCATGGATCTCAGGAAATTCTCTTGCTTCTTGTTTCACCGCCCTGGTGTGGCTGCAGCTTACCAGAACAGAGTCACTTACCAGGGTGGAAGGCAAGTTACTGGTTGGCTTGACTCCATAAGTTCCAACATAGCAAGGATCACAGAAAACAATCTTGCTTCTTGTCCCCCCCCCCCGGGGTGGCCACAGCTTGCCAGACCAAAGTCACTTACCAGGGCGTAAGGCAGGTTACTAGTTGGCTCAGCGACATAAGTTTCAACAGGGTGTGGATATCAGGAAATGCTCTTGCTTCTTCTTTTCCCGCCTTGGTGTGGCCTTGGCTTTACAGACGACAGTCACTTACCAGGACGGAAGGCAGGTTACTGGTTGGCTTGGCGCCTTAAGTTGCACCATGGCTCGGATCTCAGGAAACACTCTTTCTTCTTGTTTCCCTGCCCTTGGGTGGCCGTGGCTTGCCAGACCACAGTCACTTACCAGGGCGGAAGTCAGGTTACTTGTGCGCTCAGCGCCCTAAGGTTCATCAGTGCATGGATCTCAGCAAACTCTCTTGCTTCTTGTTTCCATGCCCTCGGGTTGCCATGGCTTGCCAGACCACAGTCACATACCTACCAGGGCAGAAGGCAGGTTACTGGTTGGCTTAGCACCCTAAATGCCACAATGGCTCGGATCACATGAAATGTTCTTGCTTCTTGTTTCCCCGCTCTTGGGTGGCTGTGGCTTGCCATACCACAGTCAGTTACCAGGGTGTAAGGCAGGTTACTGGTTGGCCCTTATTTCCAACATGGCGAGGCTCTCAGGAAACACTCTTGCTTTTGTTTCCCGGCCCAGAAGTGGCCACGACCTGCCAGACCACAGTCACTTATGAGGGGAGAAGGCAGGTTACTGGTTGACTCTGCGCCCTAAGTTCAACCATCTCACAGATTTCAGGAAATGCTCTTGGTTCTTGGTTCCCCAAACTGGGGTGCCCACGGCTTGCCAAACCACCAGCACTTAGAAGGGTGGAATGCAGGTTAATGGTTGTCTTGGTGTCCTAAATCCCAACATGGCACAGATCTCAGGAAATGCTCTTGCTACTTGTTATCCCGCCCTGGGGTGGCCGTGGCTTTCCAGACCACAGTCAGCTACCAGGGTGGAAGGCAAGTTACTGGTTGGCTCAGCGCCCTGTGTTCCAATATAGTGCATAATTGAGGAAAGGCACTTGCTTCTTGTTTCCCTGCCCTGGGTTGCCCGTGGCATGCCAGACAACAGTTAATTACCAGGGCGAAAGTTAGGTTATTGGTTGGCTCAGCGCCCTAAGTTCCAACATGGCTCAGATCTCAGGAAACGCTCCTGCTACTTGTATCCCCGCCATGCGGTTGCCGTGGCTTACCAGACCACAGTCATTTACTAGGGGGTAAAGCAGTTTACTGGTTGGCTAGGCACCTTAAGTTCCAACATGGCGCGGATCTGAGGAAATGCTCTTGCTTCTTGTTTCTCCACCCTGGGGTGGCCGCGGCATGCCAGAACACTGTCACTTACCAGGGAGAAAGGCAGGATAGTGGTGGGATCAGCGCCCTAAGTTTCACCAGGGTGTGGATCTCAGGAAACGCTCTTGATTCTTCTTTACCCAACCTGGGCTGGCCGTGACTTTCCAGACCACAGTCACTTACCAGGGCTGAAGGCAGGTTACTGCTAGGAATCGTGCCCTAAGTTCCAACATGGCGTGGATATGAGGAAATGCTCGTGCTTCTTGTTTCCCCCCACTTGGGTGGCCGTGGCTTGCCAGACCACAGTCACTTACCAGGGCGAAAGGCAGGTTACTGCTTGGCTTGGTGCCCTAAGTTCCAACATGTCGTGGATCTCAGAAAACGCACTTGCTTTTTGTTACCCCACCCTAGGATCACCACAGCTTGCCAGACCACAGTCACTTATCAGGGCAAAAGGCAGATTTCTGGTTGGATCCGAGCTCTAAGTTCCAACATGGCTCAAATCTCAGGAAACGCTCTTGCTTCTTGTTTCCAAAACACGGGTGGCCGCGGCATGCCAGAACACTGTCACTTACCAGGGAGGAAGGTAGGTTACTGGTTGGCTCGTTGCTCTAAATTTCACCAGGTCATGGATCTCAGGAAATGCTCTTGCTCCTTGTTTCCCCAACCTGGGGTGGCCGCGGCTTGCCAGACCACAGTCACTTACCAGGGCTGAAGGTTGGTAACTGGTTGGCTTGGCCCCCTAAGTTCCAAAAAGGCACAGATCTAACAAAACACTCTTGCTTCTTTTTTCCCCACCCAGGGGTAGCCGTGGCTTGCCAGACCACAGTCATTTACCAGGGTGGAAGGCATGTTACTGCTTGGCTTGGTGCCCTAAGTTCCAACATGGCGGGGATCTCAGAACACGCACTTGCTTCTTGTTTCTCCGCCCTAGGATGGCCACAGCTTGCCATATCACAGTCAATTATCAGGGCAAAAGGCAGATTTCTGGTTGCATCCATGCTCTAAGTTCCAACATGGCTCAGATCTCAGGACATGCTCTTGCTTCTTGTTTTCAAAACACGGGTGGCCGCAGCTTGCCAGACCACAGTCACTTATGAGTGCAGAAGGCAGGTTACTGTTTGGCTCGGTGACCTAGTTTCCACCATGGCTCGGATCTCAGGAAACGCTCTTCCTTCTTGTTTCCCCTCCGTTGGGTGGCCTTGGATAGCCAGACCACAGTCACTTACCAAGGCGGAATGCAGGTTTCTGGTTGGCATGGTGCACTTAGTTCCAACATGGCGAGGAACTTAGTAAAGGCTCTTGTTTTTGTTTCCTTGCCCTGAGGTGGCCGCGAAATGACAGACCACAGTCACTTACCAGGGTAGAAGGCAGGTTACTAGTTGACTCAGCGCCCTATGTTCAAACATGATGCAGATTTCAGGAAACACTCTTGCTTCTAGTTTCCCCACCCTGGAGGGGCCGCTGCTTGCCAGACCACAGTCATTTACAAGGGCAGAATGCAGGTTGCTTGTTGGCTTGGCGCAGTAAGTTCAAAAATGGTGTGGAATTGAGGAAAGGCTCTTGCTTCTTGTTTCCTTGCCCTGGAGTGGCCACGGCATGCCAGACCACAGTCAATTACGAGCAAGGAAGGCAGGTTACTGCTTGGCTTGTTTCCCTAAGTTAAAACATGACATGGACCTCAGGAAACACACTTGCATTTTCTTTCCCCGCCCTGGGGTGGCCCCAGCAGGCCAGAACACTGTCACTTATAAGGGTGGAAGGCAGATTACTGGTTGGCTCAGTGCTCTAAGTACCAACATGGCTCAGATCTCAGGACACGCTCTTGCTTCTTGTTTCCAAAACCCGAGGTGGCTGCGGCTTGCCAGACCACAGTCAGTTACCAGTGCAGAAGGCAGGTTACTGGCTGGCTCGGTGCCATAAGTTCCAACATGGTGCACATCTGAGGAAATGCTCTTCCTTCTTGTTTCCCAGCCCTTGGTTGTCCCTGGCTTGCCAGACCACAGTCACTTACCAGGGCGGAATGCAGGTTACTGGTTGGCTCTGCATCCTAAGTTCCAGCATGGTGCAGATCTGAGCAAATGCTCTTGCTTTTTGTTTCCCCGCCCTGGGGTGGCTGCGACTTGACAGACCACATACACTTACCAGGGTAGAAGGCAGGTTACTGGTTGGCTCAGCACCCTAAGTTCAAACATGGTGCGAACTTCAGGAAACGCTCTTGCTTCTTGTTTCCCCGCCCTGGAGGGGCCCCTGCTTGCCAGACCACAGTCATTGACAAGTGCGGAATGCAGGTTGCTTGTTGGCTTGGCGCCCTAAGTTCCAAAATGGGGTGGAATTGAGGAAAAGCTCTTGCTACTTGTTTCCCTGCACTTGGATGGCCATGACTTGCCAGACCAAAGTCACTTCCCAGGGAGGAAGGCAGATTACTGGTTGGCTGGCGCCCTTAGTTCTGATATGGCGAGGATTTCAGGAAACGATCTTGCTTCTTGTTTCTCTGCACTGGGGTGGGCGCTGCTTGCAGGACCACAGTCACTTACCAGGGAGGAATGCAAGTTTCTGGTTGGTTTGGTGCCCTAAGTTCCAAAATGGTGCGGAATTGAGGAAAGGCTCTTGCTGCTTGTTCCCAGCCTTGTGGTGGCCGCGAAATGACAGACCACAATTACCAGGGCAGAAGGAAGTTTACTGGTTGGCTCACCGCTCTAAGTTTCACCAGGGTGTGGATCTCAGGAAATGCTATTGCTTCTTCTTTCCCCACCCTGGGGTGGCTGCGGCTTGCCAGACCACAGTCACTTACCAGGGCGGAAGGCAGTGTACTGGTTGGCTGGGCCCTGTAAGTTCCAACATGGCTCAGATATCAGGAAATGCTCTTTCTTCCTGTTTTGCTGCATTGGGGTGGCCACGACTTGCCAGACCACAGTCATTTACCAGGGCAGAAAGCAGGTTAGTGGTGGGTTCGGTGCCTTAAGTTTCACCAGGGTGCAGATCTCAGGAAATGCACTTCTTGTTTCCCCACCCTGCGGTGACCGTTGCTTGCCAGACCACAGTCACTTACCAGGGTAGAAGGCAGGTTTCTGTTTGGCATGGCACCCTTAGTTCCAACATGGCGAGGAACTCAGGAAACGCTCTTGTTTTTGATTCCTTGCCCTGAGGTGGCCGCGACTTGACAGACCACAGTCATTTACCAGAGTAGAAGGCAGGTTACTGATTGGCTCGGTGCCCTAAGTTCAAACATGGTGCAGATTTCAGGAATCATTCTTGTTTCTTGTTTTCCCGCCCTGGAGGGGCCGCTTCTTGCCAGACCACAGTCATTTACAAGGGCAGAATGCAGGTTGCTTGTTGGCTCAGCACCCTAAGTTCCAAAATGGTGCAGAATTGAGGAAAGGCTCTTGCTTCTTGTTTCCCCTCCCTGGGGTGGCCACGGCATGCCAGACCACAGTCAATTACGAGCAAGGAAGGCGGGTTACTGCTTGGCTTGGTTCCCTAAGTTACAACATGACACAGATCTCAGGAAACGCACTTGCATTTTCTTTCCCCGCCCTGGGGTAGCCCCAGCTTGCCAGAACACAGTCACTTATCAGGGTGGAAGGCAGACTACTGGTTAGCCCGGTGCTCTAAGTTCCAACATGGCTTGGATCTCAGGTAACGCTCTTGCTTCTTGTTTCCACAACCCGGGGTGGCTGCAGCTTGCACAAGCACAGTCACTTATCAGGGCAAATGGCAGATTACTGGTTGGCTAGGCACCCTAAATTCCACCATGGCTCAGATCTCAAGAAACGCTCTTGCTTCTTGTTTCCCCGCCCTTGGGTGGCCAGGGCTTGCCAGACCAAAGTCACTTACCAGGGCTGAAGGAAGGTTACCAGTTGGCTTGCCGCCCTTACTTCCGACAATGCGAGGACTTCAGGAAATGATCCTGATTTTGTTTCCCCGCACGGGGGTGGCCGTTGCTTGCAGGACCACAGTCATTTACCAGGGTGGAATGCAGGTTACTGGTTGGCTTGGTGCCCTAAATTCCAACATGGCGTGGATCTGAGGAAATGCTCTTGCTTCTTGTTTCCCTGCCCTGGGGTGGCCGTGGCATGCCAGCACACAGTCACTTATCTTGGCGGAAGGCAGGTTATTGGTGGGCTCGTCGCCCTAAGTTTCACCAGAGTGTGGATCTCAGTAAATGCTCTTGATTATTGTTTCCCCGCCCTGAGGTGACTGTTGCTTGCCAGACCACAGTCATTTACCAGGGTAGAAGGCAGGTCACTGGTTGGCTCAGCACCCTAAGTTCCACCATGGCTTGGATCTCAGGAAATGCACTTGATTCTTGTTTCCCTGCTATGGGGTGGCTGCAGCTTCTCAGAACACAGTCACTTACTAGGGATCAAGGCAGGTTACTGGTTGGCCTGGCACCCTAACTCCACCATGGCTTGGATCTCAGGAAATGCACTTTCTTCTTGTTGCCCCGCAGCAGGGTGGCTGCCACTGGCCAACCGACAGTCACTTACCAGGGCACAAGTCAAGCTACTGGTTGGCTGGTTGCCCTAATTTCCACCATGGCTCGAATCTCAGGAAACACTCTTGATTCTTGTTTCCCTGCCTTGGGTTGGCTGTGGCTTGTCAGACCACAGTCACTTACCAGGGTGCAAGGCAGGTTACTGGTTGGTTCGGTTCCCTAAGTTTCAACAGGGTGCAGATCTCAGGAAATGCTCTTGCTTCTTCTTTCCACACCTTGGTGTGGCCTTGGCTTGCCATATCACAGTCACATAAGAGGGCAGAATGCAGGTTACTGGTTGGCCCTGTGCCATAAGTCCAACATGGCTTGGATCTCAGGAAATGCTCTTGCTTCCTGTTTCCCAGCCATGGGGTGGCCGAGGCTTGCCAGACCACAGTCACTTAACAGGGCAGAAGGCACGTTACTGGTTGGCTTGGTGCTCTAAGTTCCAACATCGCTTAGATCTCAGGAAATGCTCTAGCTTCTTGTTTCCCAGCCCAAGGTTGGACGCAACTTGCCAGAACACCGTCACTTACCAGGGGGGACTGCAGGTTACTGGTTTGTTCGGCGCACTAAGTTCAAACATGGCACAGATATGAGGAAATACTCCTGCTTTTTCTTTCTCCACCCTGGTGTGGCCATGGCTTGCCAAACCAGAGTCACTTACAAGGGCGGAATGCAATTTATTGGTTGGCTCATTGCCATAAGTTGCACCATGGCTCAGATACCAGGAAACACTCTTTTTTATTGTTTACCCGCCGTGGTGTGGCCATGGCTTGACAGACTACAGTCACTTACTAGGGTGGAAGGCAGGTTACCGGTGGGTCTGGTGCCCTAAGTTTCACCAGGGCGTGGATCTCAGCAAACACTCTTGTTCTTGTTTCCCCACCCCCAGGTGGCTGTGGCTTGCCAGACCACAGTCACTTACCAGGGCGGAAGGCAGGTTACTGCTTGGCTTGGGGCCCTAACTTCCAACATGGCTCGGATCTCAGAAAACGCACTTGCTTCTTGTTTACCCGCCCTGTGGTCTCCACGGCTTGCCAGACCACAGTCACTTATCAGGGCATAAGATAGGTTACAGGTTGGCTCGGCGTCCTAAGTTCCAACATGGCTCGGATCTCAGGAAACACACTTGATTCTTGTTTCCCCAATATGGGGTGGCCATGGCTAGGCAGACCACAGTCACTTACCAGGGCGGAAGGCAGGTTACTGCTTGGCTTGGTGCCTTAAATTCCAACATGGTGCGTATCTCAGGAAATGCACTTGCTTTTTGTTTCCCAGCCCTGCGATGGCTGCAGCTTGCCAGACCACAGTCACTTACCAGGGCAAAAGACAGAGTGCTGGTTGGCTCGGCGCTCTAAGTTCCAACATGGCGCACATCTGAGGAAATGCTCTTCCTTCTTGTTTCCCAGCCTTGAGTGTCCCTGGCTTGACAGACCACAGTCACTTACCAGGGCAGAATGCAGGTTACTGGTTGGCGTGGTGCCCTTACTTCCAACATGGCGAGGAACTTAGGAAACACTCTTGTTTTTGTTTCCTTGCCCTGAGGTGGCCTCACTTACCACGGGGGGATGCAGGTTGCTTGTTGGCTCAGCCCCCTAAGTTCCAAAATAGTGCAGAATTGAGGAAAGGCTCTTTCTTCTTGTTTCCCCGCCCTTGGGTGGCCGTGGCTTGCCAGAGCAAAGTCACTTACTAGGGTGGAAGGCAGGTTCCTGGTTGGTTTGGCCCAGTAAATTCCAACATGTCTTGTATCTCAGGAAACTCTCTTTCTTCTTGTTCCCCGCCCTGCGGTGGCCGTGGCTTGGCAGACCACAGTCATTTACCAGGGCAGAAGGCAGGTTAGTGGTGGGCTCAGTGCCTTAAGTTTCACCAGGGTGAGGATCTCAATAAATGCACTTGCTTCTTGTTTCCCCCCCTGCGGTTACCGTTGCTCGCCAGACCACAGTCACTTACCAGGGTAGAATGCAAGTTACTAGTTGGCTTGGCACCCTAAGTTTCAGCAGGGCATGGATCTCAGGAAAGGCTCTTAATACTTGTTTCCCCACCCTGGGGTGGCCAGGGCTTTCCAGAACACATTCAATTACCAGGCCGGAAGGCAGGTTACTAGTTAGGCTGGTGCCCTATGTTCCAACATGACGCGGATCTCAGGAAACACTCCTGCTTCTTCTTTTCCCACCCTGGTGTGGCTGCAGCTTGCCAGGTGACAGTAACTTACAAGGGCTGAAGGCAGGTTACTGGTTGGCTTGGCACCATAAGTTCCAACATGGCTCCAATCTCAGGAACCAAATTGCTTCTTGATTCCCTGCACTGGGGTGGCTGTGGCTTGACAGACCACAGTCACTTACCAGGGTAGAAGGCAGGTTTCTGCTTGGCTCAGTGCAATAAATTCCAACATGGCGCAGATCTCAGGAAACACGCTTGCTTCTTGTTTCCCTGCCCTGGGGTGGTCCCAGCTTGCCACACGATAGTCACTTACCAAGGCGGAAGCCAGGTTACTGGTTAGTTCAGTGCCCTAAGGTTCAACAGGGTGCAGATGTCAGGAAATGCAATTGCTTCTTCTTTCCCAGCCTTGGTTTGGCCGTGGCTTGCCAGACCAAAGTCAATTACCATTACAGAAGGCAGGTTGCTGGTTGGCTTGGTGCCCTAAGTCCACCATGGCTCCGATCTCAGGAAACGCCCTTGCTTCTTGTTTCCCTACCCCGGGGTTGCTGCGGCTTTCCAGACAGCAGTCACTTACCAGGGCGGAAGGCAGGTTACTGGTTGGCTCAGCGCCCTAAGTTTCAACATTGCTCGGTTCTCAAGAAACACTCTAGCTTCTTGTTTCCCCACCCTGGGGTGGATGCAGCTTGCCATAAAATGGTCACTTAACAGGACGGGAGGCAGGTTACTGGTTGGCTCGGTGCCCTAAGTTCCAACATGGCACGGATCTGAGGAAATGCTCCTGCTTCTTCTTTGCCCACCCTGCTGTGGCCATGGCTTGCAAAACCAGAGTCACTTACCAGTGGGGAAAGCAGGTTACTGGTTGGCTCGGTGACCTAAGTTGCACCATAGCTCAGATCTCAGAAATCACTCTTTCTTATAGTTTCCCCGCCCTGGTGTGGCCGTGGTTTCCAGACCACAGTCACTTACCAGGGCGGAAGGCAGGTTACTGATTGGCTTGGCGGCCATAATTCCAACATGGCAAGGATCTCAGGAAACGCTTTTGCTTTTGTTTTCTGGCCCAGATGTGGCAAGGACTTGAAAGACCACAGTCACTTACCAGGGAAGAAGGCAGGTTACTGGTTGGCTCAGTGCCCTAAGTTCAAACATCTCGTGGATTTCAGAAAACGCTCTTAGTTCTTGGTTCCCCACACTCTGGTGCCTGCAGCTTGCCACACCACCATGCTTACCAGCGTGGAAGCCAGGTTAATGGTTGGCTTGGCGCCCTAAATCCCAACATGATGCAGATCTCAGGAAATGCTCTAGCTTCTTGTTTCCCCACCCTGGGGTGGCCATGGCTTGCCACACCACATTCACTACCCAGGGCCGAAAGCAGGTTACTGGTTGGTGCGGCGCCCTAAGTTTCACGAGGGTACTGATCTTAGGAAATGATCTTGCTTTTTGTTTTGCCACATTAGGGTGGTCATGGCTTGCCAGAATACAGGCACTTAGCAGTGCGCAAGGCAGGTTACTGGTTGGTTTGGCGCCCTAAGTTTCAACAGGGTGCAAATCTCAGGAAATGCTGTTGATTCTTCTTTCCCCAAACTGGTGTGGCCTTGGCTTGCCACACCACACTCACTGACCAGGGCGGAAGGCGGGTTACTGTTTGATATGGCTCCCTATGTTCCACCATGCCTCGGCTCTCAGGAAATGCACTTTTTTCTTGTTTCCTCACTGTAGGGTGGCCATGGCTTGCCAGAGTACAGTCATTTACCAGGGTGGAAGACAGTTTACTGGTTGGCTCGTCACCCTGAGTTCAAACATGTCGCTGATCTGAGGAAATGTTCTTGCTTCTTGTTTCCCCGAACTGGGGTGGCCGTGGCATGCCAGAACACAGTCCCTTACCAGGGCAGAAGGCAGGTTAGTCGTGGGCTCGGTGCCCTATGTTTCCAGGGAGTGGGTCTCAGGAAATGCTCTTGCTTCTTGTTTCCCCACTGTGCAGTGGCCGTGGCTTGCCAAACCACAGTCACTTACCAGGGCAGAGGGCAGGTCACTGGTTGGCTTGGTGCTATAAGTTCCAAAATGGCGTGGATTTCAACAAACACTCTTGATTTTTGTTTCCCCACCCTGGGGTGGCCGTGGCTTGCCAGACAATAGTCACTTACCAGGGCAGAAAGCAGGTTACTGGTTGGCGCAACACCATATATTTCACCAGAGCACGGATCTCAGGAAATGCTCTTGCTTCTTGGTTCTCTGCCCTGGGTTGTCCGTGGCTTGCCAGACCACAGTCACTTTCCAGGACACAAGGCAGGTTCCTGGTTCATTTGGCACGCTAAGTTTCAACAGGGTGCGAATCTCAGGAAATGCTCTTGCTTCTTCTTTCCCACCCCTGGAATGGCCGTGGCTTGCCAGATCACAGTCACTTACCGGGGAGGAAGGCAGGTTACTGTTTGGCTCGGCACCGTAAGTTCCACCATGGCTTGGATTCAGGAAATGCTCTTGCTTCTTGTTTCCCCTCCCGGGGTGGCCGCAGCTTGCCAGACCAGTCATTTACCAGGACGGAAGGCAGTTTACTGGTTTGCTTGGCACCCTAATTTCCAACATTGCACAGATCTGAGGAAATGCTCTTGTTTCTTGTTTCCCCACCCTGGGGTGGCCGCCGCATGCCAGACCACAGTCATTTACCAGGGTGGAAGGCAGGTTATTGGTGTGCTAGGTACCCAAGTTTCACCAGGCCGCTGATCTCAGGAAATGCTCTTGCTTCTTGTTTCCCCTCTCTGGCTGGCCGTGGCTTGCCAAACCACCATCACATACCAGGGCGGAAGGCAGGTTACTGGTTGACTCGGTGCGGTGCCCTAATTCCACAATGGCTCGGATCTCAGGAAACGCTCTTGCTACTTGTTTCTCCACCCCAGGGTGGCTGGGGCTTGCCAGACCACAGTCACTTACCAGGGCACAAGGCAGGTTACTGGTTGGCTCAGCGCCCTAATTTCCACCATGGCTCAGATCTCACAAAATGCTCTTGCTTCTTGTTTCCCCACCCTTGGGGACCCGTGGCTTGCCTGACCACAGTCACTTACCAGGGTGGAAGGCAGGTTACTGGTTGGTGTGTTGCTCTTATTTCCAACATCACGAGGATCTCGGGAAATGCTCTTGCTTTTGTGTCCCAACCCTGAGGTGGCCACCACCGGAGAGACCACAGTCACGTATCAGTGCGCAAGGCAGGTTACTGGTTGGCTTGGCACCCTAAGTTTACCATGGCTAAGATCTCAGGAAACGCTCTTGCTTCTTGTTTCCCCACCCAAGGGGGCCGCCACAGACCAGACCACTGTCACTCACCAGGGTGCAAGCCAGGCTACTGGTTTGATCAGCACCCTAAGTTCCACCATGGCTGGGATATCAGGAAATGCTCGTTCTTCTTGTTTCCCTGCCCTGGGTTGGCCTCCGCTTGCCAGACTGCATTCACTTACCAGGGTGCAACGCAGGTTACTGGTTGGTTCAGCGCTCTAATTTTCAACAGGGTGCGGATCTCAGGAAATGCTCTTGCTTCTTCTTTCCCCACCCTGGTGTGGCCATGGCCATGGTGACCACAGTCATTTACCAGGGCTTAAGGCAGTTTACTGGTTGGCTCCACACCCTACATTCCAACATGGCACGGATCTGAAGAAATGCTTTTGCTTCTTGTTTCCCCAACCTGGGGTGGCCCCAGAATGTCAGACCACAGTCACTTTCCAGGGCGGAAGGTGGGTTACTGTTTGATTTGGCTCCCTAAGTTCCACCATGCCTCGGATATCAGCAAACACTGTTGCTTCTTGTTTCCCAACCCTGGGGTGCCTGGGGCTTGGCAGAAAACCATCACTTACCAGGGTGGAAGGCATGTTACTGGTTAGCTTAGTGCCCTGGATCCCATCATGGCACTGATCTCAAGAAACACTCTTGCTTCTTTTGTCCCCACTCTGAGGTGGCCTCAGCTTGCCAGACCAAAGTTACTTACAAGGGCAGAAGGCAGGTTACTTGTTGGCTTGGTTCTATAAGTTACAAAATGGCGCGGATTTCAGCAAACGCTATTAATACATGTTTCCCCGCCCTGGGGTGGCTGTGGCTTGCCAGACCACAGACACTTACCAGGGCGGAAGGCAGGTTACTCTTTGGCTTGGCGCCCTAAGTTCCAACATTGCACAGATCTCAGGAAACACTTTTGCTTCTTGTTTTCCCAAACTGGGGTGGCCGAGGTTTGCCAGACCCCAGGCACTTACCAGAGCCGAAGGCAGGTTTGTGCTTTGCTTGGCCCCCTATTCCACCATGGCTCGAATCTCAGGAAATGCTCTTGCTTCTTGTATCCCTGCCCTGTGGTGGCGACAGCTTTAGATACCACAGTGACTTAACAGGGCTGAAGGCAGGTTTCTGGTTGGCTTAGTGCCCTAAGTTTCAACATGGCTCGGATCTCAGGAAATGCCCTTGCCTCTTGTTTCCCTGCCTTTTGATGGATGCGGCTTGGCAGAACACAGTCAGTTACCAGGGCCCAAGGCAGGTTACTGGTTGGCTTGGCGCCCTGAGTTGCAACATGAATGGGATCTCAGGAAATGCACTTGCTTCTTGTTTCCCAGCCCTGGTGTTGCCGCTGCTTTCCAGACCACAGTCAATTACCAGGGCAGAAGGGAGGTTATTGGTTGGCTCAGCACCCTAAGTTCCATCATTGCTCAGATCTCAGGAAACGCTCTAGCTTCTTGTTTCCCTACCCTGGGATGGCAGCTGCTTGCCAGACCATGGTCACTTACCAGGTTGGAAGGCAGGTTACGGGTTGGCTTGGCGCCCTAAATTCCAACATGGCATGGATCTGAGGAAATGCTCCTGCTTCTTCTTTCCCCGCCCTGGTGTGGCCGTGGCTTGCCAAACCAGAGTCACTTACCACAGCAGAAGGCAGGTTACTGGTTGGTTCGGCACCCTAAATTGCACTGTGTCTCGCATCTCAGGAAACACTCTTTCTTATTGTTTCCCCGCCCTGGTGTGGCCACGGCTTGCCAGAACAGACTCACTTACCAGGCAGGAAGGCAGGTTAGTCGTGAGCTAAGCACCCAAAGTTTCACCAGGGCGAGGATCTCAGGAAAGGCTCTTGCTTATTGTTTCCCCGCCCTGTGGTGGCCACAGCTTGCTAGACCACAGTTACTTACCAGGGCAAAAAGGCAAGTTACTGGTGGACTCGGCTCCGAAAGTTTCACCAGGGTGCTGATCTCAGGAAACAATCTTGCTTCTTGTTTCCCCCCCCTGGGGTGACCGGCGCATGCCAGACCACAGTCACTTACCAGGGCACAAGGCGGTTTATTGGTTGGCTTGGTGTCCTGAGTTACAACATGAATCGGATCTCAGGAAATGACCGTTTTTCTTAATTCCCCCCCCTGGGGTTGCTGCTGCTTGCCAGACCACAGCCAATTACCAGGGCAGAAGGCAGGTTACTGGTTGGCTTGGCGCCCTAAGTTCCATCAATGCTCGGATCTCAGGAAATGCTCTAG
>PVJX010025536.1:0-26843 GCA_004027295.1 Dolichotis patagonum | reverse complement strand
GCTTTATACTATTGTGTTATGTTTGATATTATTGTATTTGAAACTATGCTCAACTATAGCAGAGTAAGAGATATGGTGTTAGCTACTGTTGATGTCCAGTTGACTTAATGTAAAGTACTGTGTTGCCTATGTTGTCCTCTTCTGATCTGCTCTGTACTGCCCCCTTTTGTTTTATTCTCTTTCAAATTAAAAAAAAAAATCAGGGTATGGCATGTGACTTCAAACCCAAAACATACTAGCATTAGAAGAAAACGCAGCATTCACCTGACCGAACCACTCTGGACAAGAGACAAGGGAGCTTAAGGTGTAGCAAGATCAGCTCTGATCTCCTGTCTTCCTGCATCAGAACCCCAGGGAAAATCCGAATTGAAAAAGCAGCGCATATTTTTGAAAACTCCTCACCAGCTAACAGTGACATTAAGTGCGTGAACTTACAAAGAGGTACGGACTCTTCACCTGGACCAGCGCGTAAAGAGCCCACGGTGCTGGAGACGCGTTAGTCCTGGGGTGGGTACTACAGATTGACTTTTTGCTGTTTTGTCCACTGAGCAGGGAGCAAACCGCGCTCAGCACGCGGTTGGCGGACTACCTTTAGCACAGAGATTTAAAAATGTACTTTATGTGAAATAATATGCCGCGCCACTCTTTTGGGGAAAAGCCAGCCTGTTTCAGTGGTATCTTTTATAGACATTGAGCAACACTGCACCGTACTGACACACACGCCCACTTAGTCTTTCCCAATGGAACCCCGCAATAGGACCTTTTAAGATTAGGCAACCAGGGATCCTACTTATACAAAAGGCCGAGTTAGTCTTTCACAATGGAAAACGGACCCTGAAAGATAATTTTCTGAGTGAGCCCTAGATATTGGTAGCCCCAAGGAACTCACAGCCAGGGCTCATGACTTCCTGCAGAGCCCGTGTCCTCTGGCCTTGGTCAGTGACTTGCTGTGACCTGTGGGGTGACAGCATGCCGGACACCAGTGGAGACCAAAGGAATTCCCTGGCACCCAGCGCCGTCTCTCCAAGCCCACTGCAGAGCTAGGGGCTCAGTTATCCTAGAGCCTTGCGCCGTGAGCAGGTCTAAGCCGGCCTCTGGGACAGGTCACGCCAGGGAAGGCTGGGGAGCCCAGCGGGCAGCTGTCACTGAGGCTGGGGACAGGGGCCTCGGGCCCAGCCAGCTCTGAGCCATCCGATCCTCCCAGCTGGGCCCGGGTGTCACTGACCTCAGCCAACCTTGCTGACCCTGAGCTCCTGACCACAGAGCGGGAAACAAATAAATTGGTGGTGGGTTTAAACTGGTACCTTTGAGCGTCTCTGGTTTTGTTTTGCTGTGCTGTGTGTACGTAGCACAGTCTAAGTGAAACAGGGAGAAGAATTGATTCCGGGCTGAAAAGTCCAATCGCGTCCCAACAAATTGATGGGACTCTTAGTACTTTTAACACTGAAGGGACCTTTACAGAAGTTCCGATCCAATACCGCAAATAAAGTTTCAAACCTTCCAAGAAAACTAGCCCGTGTCCTCCCCCAGGGAGACAGCAGGGCGTGAAGCCCTGGCCGCGTCCTCCCCGATGTCCCCTCGGTCTCTCCCCCAGTGGGGACCGAGCGGTGTGGCTCCAGCCCAGAAGCAGAGATGTGGCCAGTGAACCCTTACCCTCATCTTTCTGTTCCCTTTGACCCCGTCTTTAGCTCCTCTTTCCAAGGACACGGACGGTCTCCCCACGAGTACTAATGCCAATGGTGTCGCCCAGGTGGAGAGATTCGCAGAAGGCTGACCCGGCTTCAGGGTGGGGAGCGATGCCCCCCTTCACCTGGGCAGGATCCGACCTTCCCGGGGAGGACGGTGCTGCCTGCCCCGGTGTTACTGAGTCTTTAGCACCCTGGCCCACAATGCATGCATGACAGCTTCACAGTGCTACACTTCCGGCGCCCTCTCCTCGAGAGCGTCTTAACCAGTAACTGCTTCTCACATGCCTGGTGTCAGCACGTCCCTCAGAGCATGTTGGTTTTCTGGCTTAACTACATGCCCAAGTTCATCCCGTGCGTGTGACTCACACCCGGCTTATTCTATTTCGACATCTTTGTGTCTCCAGCGTTCTGAGGAGGATTAGAGAGATTCCAAAATATATTTGCACTGAGGTCATGAAAAAGGAAAAGACAGTGCCTCTCACAGCCTACTGATGGGGTGACCTAATGGGAGTTTCACTTAAGAACCTGAAATCAGGGTGTGTGTGTGTGTGTGTGTGTGTGAACATCTCAGTACATGGTTCTTCTACTCACCAAAACTTCTCTGTGAAATTTAGATGAGAACTTGTCTCCTAGAATTATACGCCATCTAATAGAAGCTGTAGTCTATTTGTGCTCAACATGAGGTAGAGACGCAGCGTTCACACGTGCAGCACACACAGGTGCCGCCAGAAGACACTGTAAAGAGAATAAATACTCTTGACGGCACTTTATACTCAAGGTCTCATTTAACAATGGTCCCACACTCTGCAGGGCCTTCTTACCTCACTTCGGAGCTGAGGAACCTGAGTCTCAGGAGAAATACGCCACGGCCATGCAGCTACCAACAGTGGACAAGAACCTCCACCCAACATATTTGTACTTCAAATTTCAAATAAAAAAAAAAAACAGTTACCGTGGTGTGGTGTAAAATCTTAACATCACCAAAAAAATTTTTTTTTTTTTTTTTTTTTGTGACAGGGTCTCACTATGCAGTTCAGGCTTTGAACTCACTTTGGAGCCCAGGCTGGTCTCAGACTCACAAAGATCCTCCTGTCTCAGCCTCCCAAGTGCTGGGTGACAAGTGTGTGCCACCACGCCCAGCAGCAAATCATTTTAATGAACGCCTGCTGATGGTTTTTATTTTGGGTGTGAAATCAGGAATGAGAAACACGAGTTTTCTATTTTGAAACCAGAACTAGTGTGTTTCAGAGGTGACTCACTTTGGCCCGGTTTACACGACACTAGAAAAGTGTGCGTGAGTCAGAAGTAGACACTCAGAACCAAACAGGGACCGACTTTTATGACCAAGAGCAACCTTCTCATTAATTACACCCCGAAGCTCGGTGATCTGAACGCTGATGATTTCCTGACCTGCTGCCACCTGCAGCTCCACCCACGGGGACCCAGGGTGCCGACTGCTTCGCTAAGAGCCCGGCAGGGCTCACGCCTCCCACTGTGTCTGCTGAGTTGGAACTTAGGGCTGGCACCGAGTCAGAGAGCCTGAGAAGAGAGGGGAGCGGAGGTAGGCGGGCACCAAAAGCTTCCAACAGCCACTAGCAGGCAAGGGGCCGCCCCAGCCTCTGCTCGAACACACAGCAAAGGTTCCTAACGCGGGGTCTCTAGCACCTTAGGAAGCCGTAGTGTCGAGTCACCACCCAGCCTCAAGTCCTAGAGACTGTGTGTCTCAAATCATAATGTGCAAACGCGTAACCTCGGGTTCTGATTAATGCAGATTGCGGAAGAGCTCTGGGCGGGATCTGAAATTCTGTGTTTCTGAGAAGTTCACGCTTGGCCTCAGAGGCGAAGGATCTGTAGAGTTCTGAGCAGCCAAGTGGTCGTTATAGCTGGTTTGGGTCCATGGGCCATTGGGAAGGACGTCACCTCTCTGAGCTGACCCCAGCGGATTCCACAGATGCTGCGCGGACGAGCAGGAACAGGCGTTGTTAGAATCCCATCAGCACAGCCTCGCCGAGTGCGGCCTCCGAAGCCGTGCGAGGGGCTGTGGGAGGCGGGATGGAGCCCAGAAACCGTGAGGCATCACCTCGGCCCAGTGACCCCCAGATCCAAGGCCTAGCGCGAGCGGTAAGCAGCTCACGGCCAGGGAGGCCCACGGGGAGGACAGACAGCCCCTGCCCTGCGCTCCTACTGCACCAGCGGGCACAGCACTAGGGAGCCTGCTCCGTCTACACCCTGTGCAGCCAGACACAGCTGCGGTTTTAAGAAGGAGACAGCGTGATGCTAAAACGCAAGCGACGTGGTTCTGACCTATTCCGCCTTAAACTCCTTCAGCTCGCATTCGCGGTTGCCACTGGCATCGCTGTACTGTGTTTTTAAGAAATTTATGTTGAAATAAAAACAGCTGGAAAAAAATCACCAAGGGAGATGGAGTTATTCACACCCACCCCGTGCCTACTGCGGAGCCAGGGGCTGCCAGGAAGACAGAAGTAAGTCAAGAAGGCCTGGGAGTCAGGGCTTCAGCAAAGGAAATTAAAATGCACCCAACGGTCCCCTTTTCCCGGCTGTACTTCCCGTCACCCATCAGCATGGCACGGGGTCTTAGCCCTCATCCCCTCCGCTCCTGCCACAAGAAGGAAACTGAGTGGAGCCGGGAGACAAAGAGAAAATGCGTTTCTTCCCCAAAGCTTCCTCCAGCCCCTTATAATTTCAATCGCGCCCCAAAACTCTGCCTGCGGCCCTCTGCGCCCCCGCCCCCACGTCAGCTGCCTGACAGCTCACACCCTTCCCCAGCATCCAGGACCCGCACAGGGCCCCGTCCCCACCGGCTCAGCCTGCTCTCCCGGTGACTGGCCCACCGTCACCACCTGAACAGCAGGTTTGCCCGCACAGGGCTTTGTAGACATCCCGTCCACACTGTCATTAGCGTCCTTGGAAAACAGTAATCAGCAGACCAAAGGAGGCCTTCCAGGAACGCTCAGGATGACAGGGGCTTGGGAAAGCCAGGGAGAACCCACTTCACTGATTTTCAAGAGCGAGGGGCGTCTAGGACGCAGCACGCACAGACATGAGTCACCCCAAAGTGTACGAACTTCACTTGCCCTTGGTAGGTGGAACTGGAGGGGGGCCCTGATGGCTGGCAGCCTGGGGGAGGGGTCTCCAGAGGAGAGCAGGTTCCGTCAGCACCAGCACCCCCCCTGCTGCATCCCAGGGGGACACAAGGAGCGCCGGCTGCAAGCTCAGCCTGCTGCCTGCTTTCACCACGGCCAAGGGGGTGAAGCCATGGCCTCCAGGAAGCCGAGCAGAGTGGAGCAGGGGCTGGGGGCCACGCAGAGAGCACAAGAGCAGGGTTCGGCCTCTTCATGGTGAGGCCCGCAGTCCGCCTGGCCCCGCTTCAATGCCTCAGAGGTGGGCAAGAGGGTGAAGTGAGAGCCACGGACCCCAGAGACCTTTTAGAAATAAATCTTTTTCATTGGTGCATATTAGTTCCACAGACTAACAAGGTTCGTTCGGGGACCTGGTGGACACATGTGACAGATTTTGATTCTTCCCACCCTCGTCAGCCCCTGCCCCTTCCCTCTGGTCCCCTCTGGTCCCCGTCTCTGTGGGTCTATCTCTGGCCTCCTGTCACCACTCCCTTAAGGAAATGAAATGTTCCAAGCCGTCTGCTGGCTCTGAAAGGGTCCAGGGGTGACACACAGAGGCCTGTGCACCCCATGGGGTCTCTAGCAGAGGACAGTTTTGGGAGCCTCAGATCCTCACCTCCTGCCCCCCAGCGTGGTTCTGCGGCCTTCAGCAACCTCAGGAGCTGACACCAAATCACGTCATGGTGACAGAGAAGGTCCAGTGGCCCAGGCCAGGCTCCTGCTCCTGCCTTAGCGATTCTCCTTCCCTTTACCCCACGTCACACTGCCTTTGTTTCCTGTTGGCACTGTCACCTTCCAGGCATCCGCCATGCCTTGTGTCTCTTTCAGCAGATCAAAGGGCAGGAAGAAAAATGTCCTTGGGTCGACTCCTAGAGGAATTTCCAGCCAGACCTCCTGGGCTCTCAGCCGGTCGCTGCCCATTGTTCGTTGGTGGCATCTTCTCCCTTCAGTGTGGATGAAATGATGTGCCACGAACAGAGAGATTCAAAGTTCGAGATTCCGGCAGCGCGGGTTTCTAAACAGACGTGCTGCCCACTTTGAAGCTTTCGTGGGACTGTTGTTGTCCTGTTGCCCTCGTGGGCCTCTGCCTCTGTGACAGAAGAGACAGACTTGGGAGGTTTCTAAGCAGAGGACGATGACAATTGTCAGAGGAAATCCAGGCACAGGAACAGAGCTGAGCTAGAGGGACCTGAGGATTTGATCCTTTTGCTCTTACTTAGAAAAGAGTTCCAGTTCTCAAAGAGTGGGCGGAAGGCATCAACTGTTCTGAGACTTGGTCGGTGCCGCAGGTCAGGGATAATCAAATCAGACGCAGTCCCCGCAGGACACGGCCTCTCCTTCCCCATTCTCATCCACGTTGGTGTCCATGCCAACTGCGGACTTCAGCTCTGGCAGTGACGTCCCTCTGGCCCACTGAGCCTCAAAGTTTACCATCTGACCTCTACGGGAAAAGCAGACGTCCCAACCCTGCTGCAGCAGAAATGAGTTGAAGTCACAGTCCGAAGAGTGCAACCTCGGGATCAGTATCGCTGCCCCAGAATGGGGAGCAGACCGTCAAATCTTCACCAGATCAAGAGGGCCCCGACTCCTCCCCACACTAATCAGCACGACCATGGGTAACCTGAGTAGCACCTGGAAGCCAGGTATGGTGCGGCTTACCTGCAGTCCAGCACTCTGAGAGGCTGAGGCAGGAGGATGCAAGCTCGATCTGGTCTCAGCAATTGGGCAAATTAGAGAATTAGCAAGACTCTGCCTCGAGATGAAATACTGCAAAGGGCCGGGGGACTGAAGCTCGATGTGAAGGCCCTGGGAGGAGGAGAAGGAGGAGGAGGAGGAGGAGGAGGAGGAGGAAACACTACCTAGGCATTTTAGGTGCAGTCACTTAGATTAGAAAAGAACAGCTCTGCCCAGTAGTTCAAGCTTATGACAAAAAGTAAGGTAAGGGATACATTTTGCTTTCAATTTCTAAAGCTGTACAATTCCCCCCAGTGCTTCCCAAGATGACGGTGCACGGTGCCCACCACGCAGTGCGTCACGCTGTCCTTTACCAAACGCCAGTGTGATCCAAGCGACAAGGGCCACAACCGAGTCACACAGCCTCGCGGGGCCTGGGCGATACGAAGAGCAATGGCGCCCCCTGCTGGCCGCGGAGGCGAAAGGCGCCTCCATTGGACCCCCGCCGTTGGTTCCCAAGGATGATAGCAAGGCAACACTTAAGTGTTTGCATGACAGCGAGGAACGCACCCGAAACGAGAGGTCACCAGTTTTCGCTTACCTACCTTTCAAACTCTTTCCACCGCTAAGAATCTTAAAAAGCACCCGCGATGGGCTGGGGAAGCCGGCCGGGGCCCTCTGACCCCGCAGTCCTCCCAGGCCTCTTCTCTCTCTCCCAGGACCTCACCGCGGTCACTTCATCATCCGGACCCCTCTCCACCACGCAGTGCAGACTTTAATAAATAAACAAAATAAATAGCTAAACTTCTGAGCTTCTCAAAATGAACAGCACCCCAGAATGGTAACGGTCTGTCCTCTCCGTCCCAGGACCGAGCTGTTGAGTCACTTAGCTGAGCTTCTGGACGTCTCAAGGTGACACAGTGAACCAGCCACATCACTCTGAAACCCCCACGGGAAGCGGGCGCCTTCCGGGAGCCTCTCTTACTGCGAACCCCTCCCTGCACCCCGCGCTGTTCTATCAGCACTGACCCGCTCAGCTTCCCCACCACCACCTGCCACTCCGAGCCAAGAGAAATGGCTCCTCCTGTCCCCGCCGAGCCACCGGCGCCACGCACAGGTGCGCGGTGTCAGGCCACTGCTGCCCCTCTTCTCTCCCAGCTCATTTCACCCGTCTCGTTCCCCCAGGTATCCATCTTCCGCTCTCCCTCCAAAATAAAAGTAACACAGTTCAGGTGACGGAGGAGCACGGCTTCTTTCCCGGTTAGAGTTGCTGCCTTGAAAACATGGCTTCGCGTGGGCTCCACTGGGCAGAAGAACAGCCAGAATGCAAAAGGACAGTGGGCTGCCACGCCTTCCCGTGGCAGTGGCACCCGAGTCACAGGGACACCGCGGGGCGCCCTGCCGCGCGTCCCATTCAGGGTGAGGACAGTGAGAGGATGACAAAGGGCAAGAGTCGGAATACAGGAAACCACGGCCGTGTGGCGCCCTCTCCTGGGCGCCCACGCCGCAGCACACTCACTCACACACTCGAGACCGAGGGGCACGTGGGGCCCTCCCCTTGGAGCTCATCACGTGGCTTGGCCCCGGCGTCCTCTGCTCTTGAGATTCACCTTGTCCCAGCCCCGCACATGATGGATCTCCAGCTTCGGCCGCTCCCTGCACTGCCCCCCTGGGGTCCCCAACAGGCAGGATCGGAAAGCGGCGCCCCAGGATTTTCCTCGACTGCAGGTTCCCAGGTGGTGCTGACCAGAGACGCTGCTCTGAGGTCCCCGGCTTCCACCTAAATCTCCAAGAGTTCCGGGTGCCCGGGGCGGGTTAGAGTCCCCACAGGTCCTCCCTCGAGATGACTCACTGTGGAGGCCGGGTTTGGGGTGCTTCACAAGTGTACCCACACTCACCAATCTCCTGCTGCCCTGAGACGCGGATGAGAGGATGGTGCGGGAGGGAGCCCGGGATCCCACTGGCCACGCCTGTCCCCTGTCCAGCAGACTCTCAGCTGAAGTCAGGACTCACCCACGGGTGAGCATTACAGTGAGGTGACTCTCGGGAACAAAAGCTTTGACTTCTCTGCACCATTGAGCCCCGATCTTCCACTGGCCTGTCCTTTCTTCTGGATTTCTTAGGGAACACAGAGACTTTCTCTTTCTGCAGGACCTGTCTTCCAAAACGGTCGGAAATAGCCACTCGGCGACAGCTAAGCATCATATGCCCTTGATGCCGACCCGAGGGGACCGAGACAGTGATTCTCTCTCCCCCCTTCCTCTCTCCCCGCCCCCCTTTCCTGCTGTGTCCGTGGCAGGAAAGGGCACCCAGGGGAGCGTGAGGCTGTGACCACTGCACGGATGAGTAGAAGCTGGTTCGAGCCTCCCCTCTCTCTCCTGCCTCATTTGTCCACTAACCAGCTCGAGCTTCTAACCGAGAGAAACCTAACCAGGCGTCCTGAGGTCACCCGAGGTCGGACTATAACACGCCTCTCCTGACCCAGGGTCAGGAAATGCACTGCACACACCTGATTAGAGGCGAGTGTGCGGGCTCCCCAGATGGCCCCCAGCCATCCGATGGCGCCCCCCAGACAGGGCAAGTCAGCAATGGACACACCACTTATTAAAAAATCTATCTTTCCTATCTTTCTTCCCGTGAGTATGTTTGATTCCTTTGTCAAGAGAAGGTGTCTGAGATTCCGTCTCACCCCGGAAAGGATGGCTGTCATCAAGAAATCAACCAATAACAAGTGTAGGAGCGGCTGTGGGGGAAAAGGAGCCCTTCTCCACTGTTGGTGGGAGTGTAGACTGGTGCAGCCACTGTGGAAATCAGTGTGAGGACTCCTCAAAAGACTAGGACTAGAGGGCCCACTCAACTCAGCTATTCCCCTTCTGGATATCTTCCCAAAAGAATTTAAAACATCACAGCACAGTGATATATGTGCACCCATGTTTATAGCAGCACAGTTTGTAAGAGCCAGATCTTGGAAGCAGTTCATGTGTCTGTTGACTGAGGAATGGGTACAGGAGTGGCATTTTTATATAATGGAACATTACTCTGCTATAGAGAAGGATAAACTTGATGCATTTCTAGAAAAAGGATGCAACTTGAGACCATACTCTTAAGTGAGATAAATTGAACTCACATGGGTAAACATTGAATCAACGCTCTGGCATGAATGCCGAAAGAGTAAATCAGGACCAAAATACACAATAGATATTGTGAACTGGGAAGAAATTGTTCAAAAGGAAAGGGAAGCTAGGGTGAGGAAAGAGAGAAAGAGAAAAAGGGGAAAAGATAAAGTAGAAACAATTTATAAATAGGGGAAGATGGGTTGAAGGGAGGAGAGGGGATTACGGAAAAAACAGGAATCAAAATATATCATGTATGTGTGCAGATTCCCTTGGTGAATACGATCACTTTGCATACCTAAAATGTGCCAGTATGCAATTTTTTAAAAAGAAAATCACCGATGAATGTATTTCTGAGAACATAAGGCCATCACTAGGAGAGCCATGACTGCGTTGATTTTCTTGCTCTGATAATTCTGCAGCAACTGAGATAACAAATCCTCCAACTCACCGACTTGAGAAGCCAGGCAGGACGACCAAATAATTATACACCAGAAGCCGAGCATAGCACGCTAGCTGTGTAAAATACAGTAACGTAAGGTGATGTCATCAAACCCTGTACACCCATCTCTCAATTTCTCAAAATCTCAGGATTAAACCTCCTCCATCTACACCTCAAACCTCCTTCTACCTACTAAGGAGAGACGGTGTCTCCAAAGACTGCAGACTCCGTGTCTGTCACAGCTGAGCTGCAATAGCTTGTCTGTGGTTTATAAAAGAAAGCAGAAAGTCCCCTGAAGACCCTGGCACTTATGATCACTCCCCAAAGCACTGCCCAAACTTAATATCACTCATTAACATCCTCACAGGAGTTGTCTCTGAGGTCACGATATGCCTCCCGTTACCTAGAAGGAAGCTGAGCTCTAACAAACACTTATTTCTTGAGTGCAGCCCACAGCCTCAACTCTCAAGGGCTCTAAATCCTTGATCTGGTGTATGAACTGGATCTTTAGTCAACCTTCAGGTGCATATTAAAATATGAATTGCTGAGAAACGCTGGATTTTCTCCAATCACTTTGTAAGACGAAACCATCTGCCAGAGCGTAAAACTCCCTGACAAAGAAGAGTTCTCTTGTTCTTATGCAAGTGGACGGAAGACTTTCCAATGAGAATCTTTCTACTGAAATTAGTATAGTGGCTGGCTGTACCTCATAATAATGGCTCCATTGTATCAAATTTTAGTTTATATTTAAAACCACAAAAACCTACAGATAACACATAGTTTTTTCTTCAGAAGACTAAACTGAGATTTTCATGCCTTGGCTTACATATAACTGAGTTCACTCAGTGGAAGGACCTATGCTAAAGAAGAGAATGTAAATTGCCACATTTAATAAGCATGTTTCTATTCCTTCCTAGTAGAAAGCTAGCTGTGTTGGCCAACTGTGTGTCGCCGTGACAGATACCTGAGGTAAGCGGCTTAGAGGAGAAAAGGCTTAGTCTGGCTCAGGGTTTCAGGGAGTGCAGTCCATGGCAGCTTGTGCCATTGTTTTGGGCCTGAAGTAGCACAGGACATCACTGCAGAGGTGTTTGTCAGAGAAGCTATTCAACTCAGGGCAGCCAGGAACCAAAGAGAGACAGGAAGGGGCCAGGTCCCAACATGCCCTCCAAGGTCTCACCCCCAGTAACCTAACATCCTCCCATCAGGCCCCACCCCCAAAACTCCACCACCTCCCAGCACCACCGCAGGCTTGGCCCCAAGCTTCAATCCATGTGTCTTCAGGGGGGGGCCCAGGCCCAAACCACAGCACTATGGATTTAAAGTGCTTTGACTCATCTTGGCCATCTGAGTGAGTATATGAAAATCAGCTGAAACTAACTCACTGCAAAACTTGTGGAACCTCAATAGTATAATTTTCCAGTGACTTTAATCAAACGATTTCCTCTAGCCTCTTTAATCAACACCAAACAGCATATGCACTTTTTGAATATAGATATACAAGGAAAAGGTTTGAGAGTCTATAAAATGTTCTTCACTACAAATTTTAGCTGCTGCCATGTTGGAACTTGGGGTGCTGGGAAAGAAAGCAACCCGCTCGCTCGCCGCCCTGGTAAGCGGCTATAGCCTGGCAAGCTGCGGCAGCCCCAGGGTGAGAACCAGCAGCGTTTCCTGAGGTCCGCACCATGTTGGAACTTGGGGCACTGGGAAAGAAAGCAATCTGCTCACTCGCCTATTGGCGCGCTGCCTGAAAATCGAACATCCCATCTCCATTCCCCCCGTCCCTTAGCAAGTGGGAGCCAGCGATCTGAGCATCTCTTGGGAGGTTGACCATATGTAATATAGAAAATAAGGGGGATTTCCTTCTACCACCTCTTTGAAGGCAAATATTTTTATCACTGTTTTGCTTTGTTCTGATTAATGATATTGTTCTATTCAATATTCTGTTTTGATAAGTTCTGTAATGTCCTGTATTTCCTTTGATTTTGCTATACCTGATTGAAAGAACAACTATTGTGAAGATAACAAGATATACTGTGGTACCTATTACCGGGTAACCTGCTGTGAAGTTCTGTACCAATTTCACTACACTGTCCCAACTGACTTTGTTCCATCTTATTCTACTGTGTTCTACTACCTTCAAAATAATAAAAAAAAATTTTTTAAATTAAAAAAACAAATTTTAGTTGCAACATCTCTTAGCAAAGTGACTTATAACTAACAAATACAGGAGCTGCTGCTTGTTCATTTTGTCACCAGCAGTGACCACTTAGTACCTCTGGGCTGATGAATATATGCATGAAGCAAGTTTTTCACCAAATTTTGACTTTTACATAACTTTGACTTTTATCCTAGTACATGAAAGTATGTTATTCATAAAAGAAAAAATAATATAATCGCTTTTTATTTTGGAAGAAAGGCATTTGTAAAAGAAATTCACAAGTAAGAGGACTACAGTAAGAATTACAATTTTCTTGGTTTTTTTGGTTTTTGGTTTTTGGTTTTTGGTTTTTGAGGGTTTTTTATTTTTTATTTTTGGGGGATTTTTGGCACTGGGGATCAAAGAATTGTAATTTTCTAAGTGACTGGCTTTCAGAACAACAAATAGACCAAACAAAAGGAGAAAATTGCATGTTCTTCTATTTATTCATTTACTTATTCATTGGCTCGTGTATGCAGAGCTCGGTTGATCATGCCTGAATTTCTGTTCCAGGTGAGAATCCACTGACACTTTCTGTGATGTTTCAATTGCTTCCAATTCACTTGGTTAAGGAAGCCGCTCAGATGCTCTGGGGGACCTGGCAATGTTCAGCCAGGGGCCTGAGTGAAGGGAGCCTAGAGGTAAATTCCCCTCAGGGTGCCTGAAGTAGGGGCCTACACTCAAATCCCCACGGGGCACATGTCTGGAAGTGGACGCAAATGCAGGGGCCTCGGGAGGACTGGGTGGATCCAAGCTTCCCCCCACCCCCTCCTGCATGTGGACCTCTCAGGTGCTGGCAGAGGAAGATATTTGTGTTTTTGGAGGGGTTTGTTGGTTTGTTTGTTTGTTTTTGGTCTTTTTGAGACAAGGTCTCCCTATGCAGATCGGGCTGGCCTTAAGCTCACTTTGTAGCCCAAGCTGCTCTCAAACTCACAACGATCCTCCTGCCTCAGCCTCCCCAGTGCTGGGATGACAGGCCTGTGCCACCACACCTGGCATTTACTCACCACATTCTAGAACAAGGAACAGCGCGTCCCTCTGCCTGCTAGAACAGTGCCCTGCACAAAGTAAATGAACAGTTAACGAGGCGTCAACTAAGTGAAAATCGTTACCTACGGCCCAAGCAAGTAGGGAACTGCAGAAAGTGGCTGGTCTGTCTCTCTGGGGAAAGAACTCAGATGGGAAATCCTGGGATCCAAGACCAGGAAAGCAGACACACACTGGGAAAGACGAATGCGCTCTTTATTTAACAAAAACCTAAAGCTTTACAAATACCACGAGTCATTTCCCCTGTGTCGAACGTACGTAAGCTCTGCAAAACTGGAAGACATAATTCTTGTTCTTCTTTTCTTTTCTTTTCTTTTCTTTTTTTCTTTTTTTTATGGTGCCAGGATCCAATTCAGGGTCCCACACACACCAGGCAAGTGCTCTGCTGCTGAGCTGTACTCCCAGCCCGAGGAGGTGTGATTCCTCCGAACAGCTGACCCAGGCTCCGGTCATTTCCCTCCCTGCTTCCTTCGTGCAGCCACCTGGCCAACAAGCCCAGGACTGTTTAAGCACCCTCACCTGCGCCTACAGCCCTGTGGCTGTCACAGCAAATTATGTCCACCTTTAAAAGCCCCAAAACAGAGGCGTGATTATTAATCCCACACCCCAACAGCCGGGCGAACTAACCAGCCACCTCCACAAGGGCTGAGTAACTTAGACTCTCTTCCCCCAAAAAGCTACCCGGGAGAAAATACGTTCTTCAGCTTCTGGAGTTTCTCCCCGCCCAGACCTGCATTCAAAATAAATCATGCCCAAAGCATATCAGTAAATTAGAGTATAGCCATTTTACGTGACACACTTAAACACATTAAGAGTCAAGTTCTTGGGGGCTGGAGATGTGGCTCAGCCGCACAAGCGCCTGCCTGACGTGCACAAAGTTGTGAGTTCAGTCCCCGGTGCCAAAAGAAAAAAAAAAGAATTCTTTTATGCAAAATAATTCCAGAAGTACAATGAAAAAAAATTTAGGCCATACCACAAAATAAAAAAATAATAAGAGTCCATACCTAAGAAGCCTGCAGTCTAGGTGGGTAATACATCTATAGACACATAAATGCAAACATAATGTATTAATATGGAGCAAAACAAAATTTAATATACATATAAACACTAGAGTTGGGGAGTATAGATTTCAGAACAAACTGGATTCCAAGGTCAACGCACCCCTTATTACGGGATAGCACTGAGGTGACAGTTTTGAATCTGGCCCATTCTCTGCCCTCCGTCCTTGTTTCCATGCAGCTGAGTGGAATTCCTGGGTCTCGGGGAAGGCTGCTTGGGAGGCATAAAAGTCAGCAGCCCAAGCTCCTGGTTCGCGCGCAGGACAGAAAGCCAGTGTCATGGCCGGGGAGGCCCCAGTGGCCGCACATCGTCTATACCAGCAGCAGGGGTGTGCGGTGAACAGAAAACACTGCAGACCCAAAGCCTCCTCTGCCGCCTCCTGGCTGAGTGGTCTTCAAGAAGCCACCAATATCCCGTTCCTCGGCTTGCTTGCTTATAGAAGGGGTAAAGGGGCACCCCCCAGGGCTCCCCGTGAAGGTTTCCACTGTCAAGAAATGGCACATTGGACGACCCACTGTCTCGTCAATCCAAGGTGGCCGCGTCCTCCCCACTCTGGAGCAAACGGACACCTTCTGCAAGTCCCTAACTTATGACCGTGTTACTTACAATCCTGTGAGCTGCTCTCGGGAGTGGGGGGGAGGCACCCCTTCACACAGCTGTAACTGGATCTCACCAAGGCTTGTCCTTTCTGTCCCTGGGAAAGTGATTTAAAAAGGGCCACAGCAGTCCAAGGTGTCCCTTGTGGAGCTCTGGCGTGGGCTTCAGCTGCGGACCCTCTGCCTCTGTACCCAACTCCCACTGTGGCTCGGGGTGACCCGTGAAGGAAGACGGTGGCTGTAGGGTGGCCGGGTGCCAGGCAGTGACAGGAAGGGACCCAGCCTGCGTCTTGCTCCAGGACGGCGAAGCAAGTGCTGATGGTGACGAGACCTGGCAGGACAAAGGCCAGCTCCAAGTGTTCTGTGAAGCCAGGACTCCGGGGGACTACGGGGCAGCTAGGGCTTGGACCCGCCCTGGGCCTGGGGCACCTGCACACTGGCACTGGGCAGGGACACCTGGGCGCGTATCTATGCGGGTGTGTGTGTGTGTGTGTGTGTGTGTGTTTAGTTAAATCATCATGGCTGCCTCGATGTCCTGAACTGACTCAAGACGTTTCCCTTCCATGGTCATTTTGACTTTAAGAACCAGGATTCACACGGCCAGATCCGGTGAACAAGGGGGAGGGAGGGGACACAGTCTCTGTTATCATGAGCCGCCTTTCCCTTGGCTGGGGCTGGGCAGCCGCCTTCAGTGTCATTTTTATCACAGCTATGGAGACTCTCAGGAAAGAGGACTCCAGAACCACCTCCAAAAGCGGAGAATGACGGGAGAAGGCTGTTTGTCTCAAAGGGGAGGCCTTTGAGACGGATCCGCGGCGATGTGTCATCTACTGTGGCAACTTCTTTTAACTTAAATATTCACCCTACAGTTTTGTCACATGTCATAGTATATTGGGATCCATTAATATTCAAGTTACCACATCGTGTAGCTTGGCTTTGTGCTAAATCACATGGTAAATCAAGGTGGGGAAGTTTCCTCAGGTGTAACTCACAGTCACAATCCTGGTTTATCAGGGAAAAATCAAGGCAGCAAGCAGGTGCTGAATGCGGACTGTGTGAAGCGCTGGACCGGACCGGGGTGACACAGCCCCACGCAGCCCCAAGCCCTGAATGCCTTCACGTTGACCCGACTGAAATACTGCATTTCATCTGCAGAAAGGCCAGAGCGCTTTGACACAATTCAGGTTGTGTAACAGCCACAAGCTTGCGAAGAAAATGTCCAACAGGCACCAGACTGTGGCTTTTGATAAGAAAAAAATAAAGCACTGCACACCCTTAGAGCAAAATCTTAAACAATGGCCGAATATTTGCTAAGTGTCATGGTTAACTGTTGTGTTGAATAAGAAGCCCTCAGAGGGACCAATTAATACTGAAAAAATGCATCTTTACCGCACAGATGTAATCCCCACTCGGAGGTGTGTGGAAAACCTTCTGAATTCTTCTTCTTTATGTAAGGTATGAATTATAAGATGGAACAAGAATTTTAAAAATCTAGAGTGCTCATGATATTTTTAAAAGGTTTCCCTCGGAACAAACACCAGGTCCAAATATACCAAATGGAAGAGGAGTTTTAGTGACCGCTTGTGACAAAACCAAGGTGCCTTTTCAAAAACTGAAAATCCCAGAATCTTTATAATAATTTAATATATTTTATCTCAATAAATTCACTGTAGCCCAATCATATATGTGTACTTGATACACACAATGTATACCTTACTAATGAAATTTAGTGTAAAAACCTGCCATTTATGCACAGAAATGTTTTTTATCATCAAATATAGAGCAAACTGGATTAGAAATCTCAATCCAATCAAGAATTTCCAAGAATCTATAATCTATTCTCTACCCCAATTATATAAAATTCAAACTATAATTAATTATATAATCATATATAAAGAAAGATCATGCAATTTTATACTGCATCACCTATGCACAAAAAATATATACAGTATACTCATATATGCCTCATTTCCTTTATATTTCCTGTGTCATTCAAGTTTTCATATATATATGGGGGGAGAGTTTACCCAAAAACAAGTATACATCAGGAAAAGAAAACTTGTGTAAATATTTTAATGCTAAATTTATTGAGACATCATGAAATTAATACGAGTTACCTCTGACTTCTACAATTACAAGAAGAGCTCCAAGTGGTGGCTATGAGCTTCCAGACACCTATGAGTACGGTGAGCTGCTGAAGTGTGTATACATCTCTCCCTGGTAAAAGACAGGGAGAGAGCGAGACAGAGAGAGAGAGGTATATAATGCTATGTTTTTAAAAATCAATAATAGGTTATTTTACAGTGAGGAAATGTGGAAGCTTGGATCACCATCTCAAAGAAAACGTGTAAAAGAAAAACCCTTGTCTTTCTCATGCAGTCGAAATGCTCACCATGGGGCTGGGGATTTAGCTCAGTGGCATAAGCGCCTGCCTTGCAAGCGCGCGATCGTGAGTTCGATCCCTGGTACCAATAAAAAAAAAAAAAACCTTCCCAAAAACTTGAAGAAACCTGCTGCTGTTCAGCATTGTGTCTGCTTCGCTTTCCGTCTCGGCAGCCAGCTGAGCAGCACGGGATTCTTGACTCGGGCGTCTCCATTGTGTCTTAACTCCCAGTGATACGTTTCCTATTTCTCCTGATTGATAAAGCGACAAAACAGGAAGCTTTTCACAACCCCTTCGCCCAATGGGCACGATTATTGAGCAGCTATTAGAACGCTTTGGAAGGGCTACACCTGAGTGCTGGGCAGAAGTCAGTGAGCCATCAGGAGAGACCCCGATTTCACGGGGTTTACTGGCCAGGTCAGTTCTTACGTAAAGGGAAAACTGCTTAACCACCTGCCACATTCTGCTCAAAAGCGCACTCCCAGGCTTCCTCTGGGAATCAGGAAGGAGAACTCATGACAAGGTCTTTTTTTTTTTTTATTTTGGAAAATCCAAAGTCTAGTTCCAGCCTGGGAAATGCACTTATCGCCCCTCCCCCACTCTCCAACCCCTCCGATATTTCACCAAAAGCTACCCCGGGTCATGACTGATGGTCTAGCCTGGGTTCCCAAAGGAAACAGCCAGGAAGGCAATGAAGCTGAAGTTTCAGGAAGAGACTGGCCAATCCAGCCTGTGGTCATTCGCTGCCCCCTTACTCTGCGTGATCCCCGCCAGCGCCAAGCGCACAGGCAGGAGGATCCCTCCGCGAAGAGAGATCCCTTCTGACAACCTAAATCCACTCCACCCTGCTGCTCTTTTGTGTAACACATGTCTCAGGAAAGTGACTACTCAGTTACTTCTGAATCAGTGAGTTTTCATTCCGCATAAACCACTGACTTGCCGAGATGGCCCCAGAGGGTCAGGGGAGACGCCCAATTTTCAACCAGACGTGAACTTCCCAACGGGTGACGCCCGCCTCCCAGGCTATAAGAGACCACCCCCAGCTCCCCGACTGCCTTTCCTCTCCAGGGACACCATGTCACTCTCAGTGCCCGGCTCTGCACTGTCCTGGCGTCTGTCTGCACAGAGTGGGGTGGCGGGCAGATCCCGGGGCCTGTCTGCCTCCAGCCTCGCGGGGGGTGCCGGGGGCAGCGCCCTGGGCCTCGGAGCGGGGGGTGCCGGGGGCTTTTCTGCCGCTTCCATGTTCGGCTCCAGCTCTGGCCTCGGTGGTGGCTCTGGATGTGTGCTGGCGGGGGGCCTGGGCGCTGGTCACGGGGGACCCTTGGGAAGCAGCTTCGGAGGGCTGGGGATGGCCTTTGGGGGCAGCCTGGGAGCTGGCTCTGCAGGCATCCTCTGCAGCAGCGATGGAGGCCTGGTGTCCGGGTCAGAAAAAGCCACCATGCAAAATCTGAATGACAGACTGGCGTCCTACCTGGAGAAGGTTCGTGCGCTGGAGGAGGCGAACACCGAGCTGGAACAGAAAATCCGAGACTGGTACGAAAGACGAGTGAGCCGGGACCCCTCGTCCCGGAGTGATTACAGTAAATACTACCCGCTGATCGAAGACCTCAGGAACAAGGTGAGAAGGCGCAGGGAACTCTCCCTGGTGTCCTGGAGACTTAGAGACTTTCCAGTTAGACTGTACTTGGAGAAACCTCTCGTCTCACCAAGTTTAGTTCCACTTGTCACACACCCTAAAGGGCCCGTGTTTCTGCTGCCCTCCTGCAGGAAATGTGTGTTTCTTAACCTTGCAACCACATTTTGCAAACATGTTTTCTTTTTAAAAGAAAAAAAACACAGCTGCCTTATATGCTTAAGACAACAGCATCTGACAGCCACCTTTGACCTCACCATCAAAATAAGACCCGGAAACCCCCAGTATCTTAGGGCTCCAGGTGAGGTCTCGCTCTCTCTTGCCAGATCATTTCCGCCAGCATCGGAAACGCCCAGCTGGTCCTGCAGATCGACAACGCCAGGCTGGCCGCCGAGGACTTCCGGATGAAGCGAGTAGCACCGCAGCCCGGGAACCCCGGGGGGCAAACACTTCACAGCGGCTGAAGCTCCCATTCGCCATGCTGTTTGTGTTTTGCTAAATTCACATAGGTCATTCTAGACAGTAATTAGAAGCCAGGACAATTTGGATTCCACACCCTTAAATGCTAAGTTTCTATAATGCGTAATGTCCCGGGCTCCCAACCCCCGTATTTTACAATGTGCTGTTAACTCAGGGTGCGGTGCAATGTTTCCACAATGTCCTAAACCCGAATTTCCAATGCTTTGAGATGAATTAATAATGCTTTTGCTGAGGAGTTCCGGGAAAAATCATCTTCCCAATGACACGCACAACTGGAAGATTGATTAACCGTTCTTTGGTTTTTGTTCCCCCATCTCCTTTCCCACACCCCGCCCTCCCAGACACCAGAAAAAAGCTAATTTTCTTCTCTAATTTCCTTTGTCCTCATCTGTGGGGGCAAAATTCACACACAGGGGCCAACAGTGGCAGTGGCCCTGTGCCTGGGGCATCTTGGTAAAATCCACTAACACGGGGCTCTAACGAGGTAAATCGAATCCTGAAGAAAGCTAGGCAAGAAGAGAAACTGACTTTGACTGCTTTTAGGGCGCTACCTGGAGCCTCACTGTGCTGTTCACACAGCCGCAGAGCCTTGGGGTGCTATGTCTGGGTTCTCCACTGGCAGAAAAGTTCCCGCAGCCTTTCCACGGTCTTCCTCCTCCCCAACCCAGGAGAAATTATTGATACTTAAAAAAAATAAGGAAAGGAAAACTCACAAAAGCAAAAGCTGCATCACACACTGCAGTCTCGCTGTGTAGACAGCTGCACGCATTTAGGCACGGAGCAGGGGTGGTGGCCGGCTGGGGACGAGGGTTCCCTAAGCTGTCTGCACCTGGCTTTCAGGTATGAGAACGAGCTGGCCCTGCGCCAGATGGTGGAGGCTGACATCAACGGGCTGCGCAGGGTGCTGGACGAGCTGACCCTGGCCAGGGCTGACCTGGAGGCGCAGATCGAGAGCCTGCAGGAGGAGCTGGCCTACCTGAGGAAGAACCACGAGGAGGTGGGCGGCTGCACCCTGAAACTCCCGGACCCCAAGATTACAATTTCAAACTTGCAAATCTGGAGTTCAAGTGCAGAGGACACAGTAGCTCCCCATTTAAATGCTCATTTAGTTCCAGTCTCTCTCCCACCCCTCCCCCACTTTCCCCCTCCCCCACCCCCCACTCCCCACTTTCTCTTCACCTGGTGTAGGGGGGTCCCACTAAGTTTTAATGAATTCGTGTGCTTTCTGAGTTTGTCATTCTCAGTTATTAGGTAGTGACACTAAGAATTTCAATTATCTCAGTTTAGTGGCTTTTATAAATACACACACTAGTTCAAAAGTTAAAAAACAAAACTCTACCAGCACTCTGTACTACTACAGAAGGCAAACTGCTTTGTACCCAGCGAGACACATACACACAGGCCCCGAGGCTGCGCTGTGTAGCCCTGAGGCACGGAGGGCACACTGGCAACCAGCTTCTAAAGAAGTTTCTACGCCACGGGATGTGGTGGCTCACAGCTGTAATCCCAGCACTCAGGAAGCTGAGGCAGGAGAATCCCCGAGTTGCCCCGGTAACTGCTCCGGAGTCTATCTCTGAAAACTGTAACAAATTTTCTTGAAAAGAAGTTTCCCCTGGACTGCAGTGACTACGGCACCCACAGCTGCCGTCCTGCAGTCTGCTCACAGCTCAGGATTTGCAACGGTAGAAACTCTCAGCCCAGCCCGCACACCAGGCCTCTCCTCCTGTCCAGGTAGTGGGCCCTGCAGGTAGCGGACCCTGGAGTGGACTCTCCAGGCAGGGAAATCTAATCCACTGGAATCTGAGTTCTGCACCCAACGCCTGTGGTAATTTCAGAGCCTGTGAAAATGGGCCTTACAGTCTTTTAAAATAAGTAGAAAAATGTGTATTTTCAGATTTTAAAGTTCTACTATATTTTATTAGTACAGCTGTCTTTATTATCAAGTCAGTCAAAAAGTAAGGTGCAAGCCAGGCATAGTAGCACACACCTGTCAGTACTCGGGAGGCTGAGGCAGGAGGATCACTGTGAGTTCAAAGCCAGTCTGAGCTACATAGCAATAGGGTGTCTCAACACACACACACACAACACACACACACACACAAGGTAGGATGCGTAACACCTTCGTGAAGGAAGAGGCCAGGGGCAGCAAAGGCCCCAGGGCCCTCTAGGTCACCACAGACCCGCACCCTTCCTCCCTGCTTCCGCAGGAGCTCCAGAGCTTCCGGGCCGACGGCCCCGGGGAGGTCAGTGTGGAAATGGACGCGGCCCCGGGCGTGGACCTCACCAGGCTGCTCAACGCCATGAGGGCGCAGTACGAAGCCGTCGCGGAGCAGAACCGCAAGGACGCGGAGGCCTGGTTCCTGGAAAAGGTAGCAACCGGGAAGCGGAGCGGAGGGCTCGGCGACCCCGGTAGCCGGCCGCGCGCTCAGCGCCCGCCCCTCCGCCCTGCAGAGCGGGGAGCTCCGGAAGGAGATCAGCACCAACACCGAGCAGCTGCAGTCCGGCCGAAGCGAGGTCACCGACCTGCGCCGCGCGCTGCAGAGCCTGGAGATCGAGCTGCAGTCCCAGCTCGCCGTGGTAGGCGGGCGCGGGGCGCGGGACGCGTCTTCGTGTGCACCCCAGAGGCGCCGTGGCCAGGCCAGGCGCGTCGCCTCACCCGCCGCCTCCCGCTTTCCGTCCCCTCCCGCCTGCAGAAGAAATCCCTGGAGGAGTCGCTGGCGGAGACGGAGCGCGACTACTGCGGCCAGCTGTCCCAGGTGCAGCAGCTCGTGGGCCACCTGGAGGCGCAGCTGCAGCAGGTGCGCGCCGACGCCGAGCGCCAGGGCGCCGAGCACCAGCGGCTGCTGGACGCCAAGGCCCGGCTAGAGCTGGAGATCGACACCTACCGCCGCCTGCTGGACGGGGAGGCCTCGGGGTGAGCGCAGGCCAGGCTGGACACGCCTGGCTTCCGGGGCGCAGGCAGGGCCCTGCGGTTAGGAAATCCAACTGCGGAGACCAGGTCTTCCGTGCGCTGCCAGGGCGGCCCATTTGCGGTTCAGGCAAGGCCTGAAAACAAATCGATCCTGAACCCACGGGCCACGCCCGGGACACGGCCTTCCACCGGGAAATCGGGGATTCTTTATTTGGCCATAGTTGCGAGCACTTTTCTAATCTGGAGCTCAAACATCAGATTCTCTTTATTGCTGCTCCTCCAGCCAGCCTCACACGATGTCTCCTCCTCGCTCTCTTTACAGCGAAATTTTGAACGAGAGCGCAGCTCTAACCGAATCCAAATCCCAAACTCCGTCAACCGACTCATCGAAAGGTAGGCGCACAGGAAAGAGTCTTCAAGTAAGTCAGAGGCACTGGCGGTGAGGGACGCGGTAAAGTCACGCTGAATAGTAGGGTTCCATTCACAACGAGCCAAGGACCGGCGCTGGTGTGTTCCTGCTTCTTAAAACTTTCAGCAAAACCAGAAGCGGGGAAGGTCCGCTTTACGAAGCAGGTGTTCTGCGAACCGCATCGCTTTAGAAATGTTAAAAACAAAAACTGCTTTCATGTGTGCACAAGGCCATATTAAATGCAGTTCATTTTCAAAACACAGGACACATTTTTTTTAGAATATAGATGTCACTTTTGGGAGTTTAAGTTGGATGAATTGTAGCAGGCAAGACCCAATGTGGACGCTTCAATTATCCAAACACCGATACTGGAATCGCCTTTGAAACACCCATGTCTGTGCCTTTTATCTGTTTTGATCTTTAGACCCAAGCAAAACCCGAAAAATCAAGACCATCGTGCAGGAGGAGGTGGATGGGAAGGTGGTGTCCTCTCAAGTCCAGGAAATTGAAGAACTGATGTAGAGATTTCACCAGATTGGCCGGGATTTGCTTTAGGAATGAGAAATTGACCCGTAGGAATCATTGCTTCCAGAGTCACACGTGGGGGTAGTTCTGTCTCTCTTTCTGTCCATTCGGTCTTCTCTGGATTCTCTCTTCCCTTCGAGTTCCCTTTGTCTTTCTGAGGCAAGGTTCGGTCACCAGTCATGGTGACCATGTTGATCTCCATAACAAGCCCAAAGCACCTGACCCTTTCCAGGCCCTGCAGTGGTTCTACCGAACTCTTCGGGTGACAGGAACCTTTGTTTTTCTTAATTACAGAGCTTTGATGAAGTAGTATTAATAGCGCTGATTTTAATAAAAGCTGAGTGGTAACACTACCAAGTCTGGGTGTTCTTGGTCCCACGTCCAGAGCATGGGGAAAGATTTTTATAATGTTCAGTAATAAAATAAACACTGCGTAAAGGGCGGGGGGGGGGGTGACTTGGAGACCAACCTAACAAGCTAAGAAGCTTCTTTGGGAAGTTCGGATCTGTTGCCCTCAACTCAGTAAGGTGAAGAAACCAGGGGACCCAGCCCCACGGGCAGCCGCTGGCCTGTTCATTTCCCGTCACCTTCTGTCAGGAAGGCGGGGAATACTTGCTGGCCCCTGGGGTACCTCAGACCCCAGACAGAGTGAGCAGTGAGGGTAGAGGAAGACGCCGGCCAGGGAGAGAAGAGGAAGAGGAAGAGGAGGAAGAGGAAGTGGCGGAAACGGGGGTGGGAGGCTGTTTCCCCTCCTTCCCCAGGGGCTTCTAGCAGAGTTGAACCCGATCCTCCAGGAATAGAAGTCGGATTCTGCCGATGTCTAAGCCTTGGCCTAGTGAAGATGGGGTTCAGTTGCCAGATTCAGACCCCTAAGGAGAAACCCACAGCAGGACTGAATGATTAAGGGCCTGGGCTCTGCCAGGGGTTTAGCTCAGCAGCACAAGCGCCTGCCTGGCATGCCTGAGGCAGTGGGTTCAATTCCCGGTACCCCCCGCCAAAAAAAAAAAAAAAAAAAAGGCCTGGGTTCTGAAGCAAACTCTTGAGTTCGAATCCTGGCTCCGCTACTTTGCCACAAGTAGCACCTCGGCTGTCAGGCAGGTCCTGAGGGTCTGATGAGATCAGACAGGGAACTGCTGGGAACCAGGAGTGCACTGGGCCTGGCGGTGCTCAGCGTTCGTGTCCTGTTATTGTTTACTGAATGGAACCAAAGGGGGATGGAAAATGCCCGGGAACGACATTGGAGTGGACAGAGGAGGCGCTGGGCTGGGAGGAAGCCGGGGCTGAGCGTGACTGCGTCAGTGAGCTGCTTGTGAAGCCACCCACCCTGTTTGCAGTGGTTTCGGGTCCCCCACTCCCCATCACTGTCACCCTCCACGCCTCTCCGTCTGCTTGCACCTTATAGACCCAAGGAAAAGGTCAGAGTCGCTTCCTGAAGCGGACGTGGGGGAGGCCACTTCCCTGCACCCTCGAACAGGCACTGCCCAGTGTTTGGTCCCCATGTCTGATGGTGCAGGGCTCCAAGGTGGCAGGGCTCACATGAGTGTGACACCAGGGATCCTTTCCCCGCCACCTCAGGGCCTCCCTGCTCTGCTTTTGGAGCTCCCACCCCCACGCAGGGCCCCAGGACACGGCTCCTACCGCAAGTTCCCCCGCATGGTGACCCCTGCATGCTGACCCCTGCGTGCTGACCCCTGCGTGCTGACCCCTGCGTAGTGACTGTGCCTTCGTGCCTCTGTCTGCGCCCTCTCCTGGGTGCAGTCAGCCTGCCCAGTGCTGCCCACCAGGACTCACACACTGCGTTTGTAGCCACGGCCCCAGCAGGCGATGGAGGAAGAGACAAGGGCACAAGCATCTCAACTGTGCTTGGGCCTTAGGGTCCACTCTGGGGGAACAGCTGGGGGGAAAAGAAAGAAAGAAAAATAAAACAGTGATTTCACAGAATTCCCCTGGAAGCACTAATGCCTAGGGCTTCACAGAACAGAGACAAGCCCCACATAGTATTTTGGTAGTAATAGCTTGGCAGGAATATTCTCTGTGTGTGTGTATGTTTGAGACAGGGTCTCGCTATGCCGTTCAGGCTGGCCTTGAGCTCACTCTGCAGCCCAGGCTGGTCTCGAACTCACAATGCTTCTCCTACCTCAGGCTCCCCAGTGCAGGGGTTACAGGCATGTGCCCCCATGCCTGGCATGGTGGGAATATTCTACAGGTGCTCACCTGGCAAAGGACACATTAGAGTCCCAACCTGCTAAACCCAGCTTGCTCTGTTCTCCCGCCAGGAGGCGCAGCAGGCCCAGCGCCCGTCTCACTGTCCGGCTTGCTCTGTGGGTCATGTAACCCAACGCCTTAGACCTGAGGCTGCAAGTGCGGCCATGTATTCTGCACAGTCCCGGGGGCTCTGGGGTGTAACACAGGCTGCACCCCGGCTCACAGACAGTTGCATCCCATGTGGCCAGGCACGGTCACACAGTTGATTCAACGCAAGCACCGAGGCCTGTGGGACCCACAAAGAGGGAAATGCAGAAGTGAAGGACCTGGCTTTAAAGAAAACAACTCCCAAGGAAGGAAGGAAGGAAGAAAGAGTAAGTAAAGAACCAGATGGCAGGAGGCAGGCATCGTGCTGATAATTATTTTTAAAATCTGAACGTTTACTGATTTAAATTTTTACTTTGCAATTGTGTGCATAAGCTAAAGAAAGCTTTGGAAAATATATTTCTTGAATTGTCCTCACACCGTCATGGGAACTCACGAGGGGTTTAAAGGATGTTTTTTATTTTTATTTTTCTCGATTTATTACTTTGTATTTTGTTTTACTTAGTTTGCCATGCCCAGGGTGAAACCCAGGGAGCCCAGAGCTACATCCGGGCCTTTTTATTTATTTTTATTTTAGTTTTGAGACGAGGTTTTGCTAAACTGCCCAGACCAGCCTGCAACTTGGAATCCTGCTTCAGCCTTCCCAGTAGCTGGGATTACAGGAGTGGGAAACCGTGCCTCGAATGTTTTGTACATTTTCTAAAAGTATTTAAGAAACAGCACGCATGACTGATAACCAGAGGTAATGGATTTTAGCTACCCAAATACAAACGGATTTGTCAGTAAGTCTCAGGAGGAAGGGAACCGCCTAGAAAAACAACTAGAACGCCAAAGCGTCCTCTTTCAGAACGCTGTACAAGAGCGCCACCTGCTGGACACCCGGAAAAAGACGTTTGGAAAAAACCGAATTCAAGTCACCGCAGGAGAGCTCAATGCCAGAAAGTTGTTCTACGCAAAAGAGGAAACACAGTTTTTTTTTTAAAGTCATCAACTTAGTAAGGTAAAACTGTCTAGCCAATTCCCCTTCAGAAAGTTTTATAAGGTATACAATGAAGAAATTAGCAATTATTTAGAGTTTAAAGAACCAAAGAGCCAATCTGAACCCCCTCAGATTCTAAACCAAACACTCGAATATCAAATTAAAATGGAAAACGTACTCATATGGCGGAGTGAATCACTTTATCTGGAGTAATACATGCTGTTTTTTTTAAACAGGGTCTCAGGCGGGCTTGAAAC
>PVJX010025535.1:0-26839 GCA_004027295.1 Dolichotis patagonum | reverse complement strand
TTTTAAGAAAGAATGCCATACAATAATACAAATAGGGCCAGGGATTTAGCTCAGTGGCTTAAGCACCTGCCTGGCAAGCATGAGGTCATAAGTTCGATTGCCGGTACCCAAAAAAAAAAAAAAAATACTATACAAAGCAGAATGGTTGATGTTCACAAAAATAATATTGATGAAAAACAGACCTAAAATAGGAAATAGTATATGATACAATTTATAAATACTACATACAGAACCAGGGGTTTAGCTCAGCAGTATAAGTGCCTGCCTGGCAAGCAGGAGGTTGTGAGTTCAATCCCTGGTACAAAAAAAAAAAAAAGAAGTAAAACTTTTTTTTTCTTATTGTGGTACTGAGGCTTACATCCAAGACTTTTGCAATGAGATACATTTCAACCCTTTTTGCATTATGAGACATGGTCTCCCTAAGTACTAAATTGACCATGTTGAGCTCAAACATATGATCTGTCTCACCTTCCAAGAGTGCTGGTATTACAGCATGTGTCACTATGTCTGATTTCTAAAAAGTTTTGAAATAAGTAAAATGACTCCCATGGTGTTGGGAGTCAAGATAGTAGTTACTCCCATGGTGTTGGGAGGTAGTAATAACTGGTAAGTGTGCATAGGGAAGGGTGGCACTGGTCATGCTCCATTTTTTGAACTGAGTGCTTCCCAAGGGGGCTTACTCTGGAAACTCACTATGCTGCATACTTATGATTTCTCCATTTTGCCCTTCAATTCAAAGTGCAGAGGAAAAGAGTGAGGATTCTGATGTTAGATTGCCTGGTTTCATGTCATAGCTTTTCTCCTTACTTACAGATTGCTCCTTAATTTTTCTTTGTGTACAACTACTCATCTGTTAAACAGGGACTATATGATTGCCTCCCTTAGAAGCTGTTAGGAGGATAAATGTGACATACACAGAAAACTCATAGCATAGTACAGAGCATATAGTTAGCATTCAATAAATGTCAGCTGTTGTCATTATCATTAACATTTAATTAAGATAACTAATAAATATTACCTTACAATGTCCCAGGACCAAGGTAAGAAATAATTAGAATAATACAGAAAAACATCATATATTTTTTATTTTGCTTATTTTTTTGACTTGTTGACCTTTAATCTAGGGAGTTTCTCAGAAAAACCAACACAAACCACTCCCAAAGCAAAAGAAAGTTCATTTGAAAAGTATGGTGTAGGCCTGACTAATATAAATATTATTGCTGCAAAAGACATCTGTAAGTAGGTAAAGTGACTGAGAATAAAAAAAGGATCAAGTTTCAATTATATAAGGCATGAATTCTTATTTTAAAAGATTCCTTCAGATAATGCTCACAACTCAAGATGGGAGGAATTATCCTGGTGTGCAATGGGGTATTTTTTTATAGTTTAGTTTTTTTCATTAATAACATTGAAAGTGTTTACTCTCCTGCTGTAGTAAGTTTTCTACTTCAATATATAATCCAGTATTTAAAATAGCCTCTACTGTCCTTCTGTCTAACACTTGATCTCATGAGTACACAATTTCACCATTTGCTTTTATATCAAAAATTGGGTCAGAAAATTGAGACCTCAACCACCAATAGATTAGGAAATTTAAACCAGAACTTGGGCCTTTTCCAGTATTGATAGTTGATTTAATACTTTTATCTAACACTATCGAAACACTAGTTTCCATATTCACAGTTAGGCTATCAGTGATGTGTTTTCATTTTAGCTATGAAAATCATAGGGAATAAAAGGTCTTAGACTTCATGCAGTTTCATCTTTATATATTGTGTGACAACTATATGTTACCTTTAAGGGAATTTATTGTTGTCAGTTTTCACTTTTCATTCACAGCCACTTTTTATTTTCTAAGCAGAAAACCCCGAGAGGGAGGGGCTATATCTATGTTGTTACTTACTGTGTTATCACTGTTTATGACAGTGCCTGGAACAGAGTCAGCACTGAATAGAAATTTCTTGTGCAAGTCAACGAATGCAAGAATGCTAATCTCTGGATAAAATTCAAAAACATCCATGACTCAAAGAATAGTCCATTAAGACCAGGCATGGTAGCACATGCCTGTAATCCCCCAGTTCTCCAGGCTGAGGCAGGAAGATCACTGCATAGTGAAACCTTGTCTCAAAAAAAAAAAAAAAGTCCATTGGAAGTAAAAGCTAACATCATTAGGTTTGTTTGCTTGTTTTTGAGACAGTGTCTCACTCTGTAGGTCTCACTATGTTGTTTAGGCTGGCTTTAAACTCACTATGGCCTCAAATTTGCAGTAATCTCCTGCCTCAGCCTTAGAATTTCACACATGTGTTGCCACACCTGACTAATAATTAGGTTTTCCAGTTAAGATTGGTTCATATAGTCTGGGGCTTTGATCATAGAAAAATCAAGGAAATTGCATCACAGTTCACAGATATAAAATTTTTCTCCATATTCTTTGATGTGACCCAAATGAGAGATGTGATGTGAAATGATCCATCAAAGAGACCTTCACTACCTCTAGAGCACAACCGAGAGCATCTTTTGCCTCCCAAGTGTGGTGGAGCCTGTGGTTGCGAGAAAAGAATGGTTCCCTTGGCAGCTCTGACAGTGTGAGGGAGGCAGTGGCCAGGACCGCTTAGGGAGGCTCTTGCAGAACTGTGTGTCCGTTGCCCACAATAGGAAAACATGGATGTGCACATTAAAAGGATGTTCTCAGCAAGGGCTGGGGGGCTTTTAGAAAATAATTAGAATATCTTAACAACTTTTATTCTGGGACATTTTGTTTAATCAAGATTTTCTTGTATTGGACTTTATTTTTTATTTTTTTTTATTTTTTTATTTTAAAGGGGGTAAAATTTAACACAACAAAACAGAACAAAATGGGACATAAGAAAGTATAAATCTCAAAGCTAGACAACCAGAGAGCTTCACTATCTATCATATTGTCTCTTGTTTTCTTCCAAATGGTTGCCCATATCTTTGTATATGGAGAGTTCATACAAAACAACATAGCCAATCTTTCACAAGATGTCCAGTTCACTGGCTCCCACTTGCTAAGCAGGGGGGGTGGTGGACATGGGACAGGGGATGGGGTGACATGAGATGTTTGATTCTCAGCCGCGCCAGCAGGCTCACAATCACTCACCAGAGAGGGGAGGAGTTCCTTGTTCTCCCGGCACCTCAGGTCACCACATGGTGCAGGTCCCAAGATGCCAGGGTCTCTCTCTTGTGGGGCCACCAAAGCCTGCCACACTCACAGCCGCCCACCAGAGAGGGGAGGAATTTCTTGTTCTCCCAGCACCCCAGGTTGCAGCATGGAACAGGTCCCGAGACATTAAAAACTGGCTTTGTATTTATGTTACCATGTGGATGCTTATAATATTCCAGTTATCCTCAGTTATTCCTACAACATAATGAACTTACTTATGACCCTCTGATGCAGACCACACTGAGGTGGCTATGAGCAGGCTTTAGAATTAATCAATTGACTTTCTTTATTAACCTAAGTGACTTATGTGATGAGCCAGCTGCTGGCACGTAGAAACAGAGCTCTCCATGCCAACTGTCATGGTGCAGGCCTGTAGTGGCCTGTGACATGGTGGGGTCTCTAAAGACAAGATAACACCACAACTGAGAACACTAAATCTCACTCAGAGTTCCAGGGCAATAACCACCAACCTTAGTGATAAAACAGCTCTCTCATTAAGCAAAGATTTACTGTAGGGAACATCTTGTTCCATTGTCACAGGGCCTTGCTCACTATTGTGCCTTTTACCTCAGCTGTTCCCTAAACTTCCCTGCACGCCCCCTAATATGGACCCAATAAATAGTTCCAGCTTGCAGAAGTTGGGGGTCTTAGCAAAAGAGCTTCGAACCTCCTGAACACCCATATACTATTCCTTTGTCTATTGTCTTTTCTCCTTTGCTATATACTTGCCCAGGGCATTGGGAGACTGGTAAGCTCCTGACCATCCAGGTCCTCCTTTCACTTAGTTTATTTCCTATTCTACTGTGTATAAAAAAAATGCAGCACTTCTCAGAAATATGCAAAAGGTTAGTCCAAGGTGTTACCATTTAAAAAATTGTGCTGCCATTACAAATATTTTTTCTCAATAGCCCATATGCCCATCAAGAGACAAATGGATAAAGAAAATGTGTTATTTATATACAGTGAAGTACTACTCTGCCATAAGGGATAAACTGGAGACATTTATAGCTAAATGTTTGTGCCTTGAGACCCTAATCTTAAGTGAAATAAATCAGATATCCAAGTTTATACATCACGTTGTTTGGGGAAACCCAAAGTATAAGACAAGGAACAAAATGGAGGATATCTACTAGGCAGTCAGAAGAACTTGTTCAAATGGGAAGGGGAACAAGAGATGGGGAGGAGAAAGAAAAAGAGATTTAAAAAAAAAAAGAACTGAAGAATACAATGGAAATAGAGCTTTTGTAAGTAGAGGGAGTGGAAGGGAAGGAGACAAAAAAAAAGAATTAAGATGTGTTATGTACATGTTCAAATGCCCCATGATGGATGTGATCATTATGTACTGCAAACATGTAGTAATAAAAAAGAAAAATAAAGATTAAAAAACATTATTTCTCCTGTGTATTTGACTTTCCTCTCTTTCCTTCATCAAGGCATAAAACACATAAGATTTGACTCCTAACAATTTTCAAGTGCACAGTATGATATTGTCAAGCAGGTATCAAAGTTGCAGTGGTGCATTTTCAAAAATATTAAAACTTATGGAGTACTTTTATTTGTAATAAATACTATCAGTTGTTTACCTTGAAATGACAGGCTCATTTTATTCATTGAGAATATATCTGCTAATAACCAAAGACTGAAGACAATAGTTTGTTTTATTTGTTTGTTTGGTTTTTTGGTACTGGGAATCAAACTCATGACCTCATGCTTGCTAGGCAGGCACTGTGGCCCAAAGCAAATTTTTTTTTTTTGAAGAGGGAATTGAACTCAAGATTTTGTGCTTGCCAGGTGGGCACTGTGCTTCTGAGCTATATCCCTGGCCCTTGAAGACAATAGTTTGTGAGTCACTATTTTGAGTAAAAGTTGTACTTCATTAAGAAAAAGATTGGGTAGTACCATTTGCAACTCAAACAATTTTATTAGTATTTTTCCTTGGGATAGTTGTCATGTTTTGGTATGTTAAGAAAGTGTTTTAGGTATTCTTTCCATCTTGCCATATAGATTATTAATTAGACATGAACTCAATGGCCAAGTTTAATAGCTTTGATAATTTTTTACTTCATTAGTGGTATCTTAAATGAGATTGCCTTTGCTTTTTTTAACCTGCATGTTTGAGAAATACTGTAACTATTATTACAATTTCTTGCACTGCAAATGCCAACAGTTTTTCCGGGCCATGGCAAGATTAAATCACTTCAGTATTTTAGCACAGGTAATGCCTAGCATTTACATAAGGTAAAATTTACAAATTTTATTTAGTTGGTTCTGGACATACATAAGCAAAACAGTCACATCTGTGAGACAAAGTACAATTCAATAAAGAGAGAGAAACTCTTCTTCTTTCCAGCTAAATCTTTGATTCAGTGGCTCACTACGTCACATAAAGGTGGTATGAATTCATCTACAACTTTTCACCCAGAAGACATCCATCAGTTCCACTGTACAAGACTTTATTGGCTGTCAGCTACTGTGTATACCTTTCCAGCTATATGGGATTTGCCTCAGCAATATGATGGCTTACCTTAGGAGATGAGATACTTTAGGAAGATTTTTTTTTTCTGTCTTCAAAATCTGTAGCAAATTATTTTGGTGTTTAAAAAGTTCAATTTGTTTTTCTTTAAATTCAAATTGGCTTCCAAATGAGGCTGTAACTTAACTTGTACCAAAAGATTAAAATGTTTCATTGATGAAATATAGTACATAAAATACAAATTTCATCATTTATAAAGCTAACAAAAGATAGCTTTTATCAAACTTTGTTGTTTTAAAGTTTCCCTGTGGTTAGTGTAGAGGTGTTCTCCTTTACAAAAGTAAGGGCGATTTCCAATATGTCTATTTCATCTTTTTCAGAATTTCAAGCCATAGATAGTAAAACTATGAATTGCGTACATAAATGCTCATATTTCCATCTTTTAAAATTTTTGGTAGAATACACATAATAAAAAATTGATCACTTTAACCATTTTAAAATGCTTAGTTCAGTATAATTACATTGAATTTCACTTCTCTAGATGACTCATGTATATTGATGCAATGTAGTTTTTATGAATAGATTATTTTACTTAGCATACTTTATCTTTAAGTTCATCTAAAATATACTATGTATCAGGTTTTTCTTCCTTTTGAGGCTGAATAATATTTCATTGCAAATGGATCAAATGGTATTTCTCTATTAAATTTCTTGAAGAACTTCCATACTGTTTCCTACAGTGGCTGCAAAATTTTTTATTTCCTACAGCCAGAGAACAGAGTTCCAGTTTCTTCAGACCATTACTAACACTTGTTGTCTTTTTGTTTACAGTAGCCATTCCAATGGGTATAAGGTGATATTGCATTGTGGTTTAGATTATATTTTCCTGATTGCTAGTGATGTCAAGCATCTTTTCAAGTGTTTTTTGACCTATCTGCTTTGGAGAAATAGACATTGAAGTTAATAATTTTCAGTCAACAATGAAAAATTCCACCTTTTAAAATTAAGGCTTTTATGGTTCTTGTTATTGAATGATTTTCCATTTTAAAGCTGATGGTCCATTATAAATGTTACAACATATAAAAGTAATAACAAAACCAGGCACAATGGTACATGTCTGTAGTCTCAGCATTCAAGAGGCTGAGATGGGAGGATCACTGGTGCCCAGGAACTTGAGACTACATGAGCAACATAGCAAAACCATGTCTGGGAAATCAAAACCAAGCCGAACCCCCAAAACAGTTTTACATGAACATTAAACATGTTTTGTAAAAAAGCCTTCAGAAACAATGTTACATGCTTCTTTAAAACAAAGCAACAAAATGTACATATTCTTATTGTGTGTCTGCATAGGTGCTGGGAAAATTTTAGAAGTTAAAAATAATTATGTATTGGATGATAAAAGATAACAAGGTTTTAGTGATTACAGGAGATATAAACAAAGGTAGCTAGTAGGAACATAGTAGAATTTTAGAGATGAAATTGAGTTAATCTCTGAAAATACACACTTTTTAATCCTAATTTACTCTAGAATGGTTTAGAAAATATACAAATATCGGACTACGAATTCCACTGTCTGTTAAAATAACCATGTTTTCTTATACAACAAAGGCCTTCAAGTGTACCAGGTTACACTTTTGAGATAGTACTGACTGTAAAAATGATAATATTCAAAAAAATTTTTTTGGCCTTAGAGACTCTGTAATACATCAAAAGAAACACTCTTCTACAGTCTACTTGGAAATAGACTTCTGTATTGGGTGGGCGCCTGCAAATTGCTTCTTTCAATGATATTGATTTTTCACCAAAGCAGTTTTATCATTTTGCACTTGCAAGACCATCATATTAGAGTGAATATTTTCTACATCTTTCATGGTTGTTTTTTGTTAGGTTGGGCCCTTTCAGAAGCAAATGTCAGGAGACAGATTAGAAATTCAAAATACATTGGGTAAATTTCTTTAAAACATAACAAAGAAGGAAAAAAAGAAAGCAGAAAGTACGTTTATACCAGAAGGTGGCTGGCTCTGGCATATGCGAAGAGACAAAAGGAAGGAAGATTAAGTGAGCAAAGACTCTGAGATCTCAGAATGCTTCTGTGAAAGCTTCAGTGAGACTAATGGGAATCCTCTAGCCAGTGACCAGTCAAGGAAAACAGGATGCAGCAAATTATCAAGAAGATTATTCACCCTGACCAAGTGGGATTCATCCCAGGAATGCAGGGATGGCTCAACATACGTAAATCAATAAATGTAATCCACCATATCAATAGAGCTAAAAGTAAGAACCACATGATCATCTCTATAGATGCAAAAAAAGCTTTTGATAAGGTCCAACACTCATTCACAATAAGAACCTTACTAGAATTGGAATAGATGGTCTTTACCTCAATATGATAAAGGCCACCTATGACAAACCAACAGCTAGCATCATATTAAATGGCTAAAAACTGAGAGCCTTTACCTTAAAATCAGGCACAAGACAAGGATGTCCCCTGTCACCACTCCTATTCAACGTAGTACTGGAAATACTAGCCAGAGCAATAAGACAAGAAAGAGAAATAAAAGGAGTAAAGATAGGAAAAGAGGAAGTTAAATTATCATTATTTGCAGTTGACATGATACTTTACATATAAGACCCCCAAAACTCTACTGAAAGACTCCTAGATATAATAAATAAATTCATCAAGGTAGCTGGATACAAAGTCAATACTCAAAAATCAATAGCATTCCTATACACTAACAACAAAAATACTGAGAGAGAAATAAGAGAAGCCACACCCTTTACACTAGCATCAAATAAATGAAATACTTAGGAATTAATCTCACAAAAGAAGTAAAAGAGCTATACAGTGAAAATTATAATACCCTGAAAAAAGAAATCAAAGAGGACCTCAGAAAATGGAAAGACATCCCTTGTTCATGGATAGGAAGAACAAACATTGTGAAAATGGCCATTCTCCCAAAATTACTGTACAGATTCAATGCAGTCCCAATCAAAATACCACTAACAGACCTCATAGATCTAGAGAAATCACTCCTAAAATTGATCTGGAACCATTTTGAATTTGAAGAGACATAGAATAGCAAAGACAATTCTAAGCAGCAAAGGCAAGGCAGGAGGCATCACAATCCCAGACTTGAAATTATACTACAAAGCTGCTGTAGTAAAATCAACATGGTACTAGAATAAAAACAGACCTGAAGATCAATGGAATAGATTGGAAGATACAACCACAACCACAAACTCACTCAACCACCTTATCTTTGATTTATCATGATTTATCATTTATCATGATTTATCATGGCCCCTTTAGGGGCCAAACATGCTTGCTGGAAGAACGACAGCCTCTTTAACAAATGGTGCTGGAAAAATTGGTATCTGTATGCAGAAGACTAAAACTAGACCCATGCCTATCACCATGTACTAAACTAAAATCTAAATGGATCAAAGATCTAAATATTAAAACAGAAGCAGTAAATCTGTTGGAAGATAAAATAGGTAAAAATCTCAAAGATATAGGGGTAGGAAGAGAATTCATGAACAAGAATCAAACCACATGGAAAATACTTCCCAGAATCAATAACTGGGACCACATCTTATTAAAGAGTTTCTGCACGTCAAAAGAGATTTCCAGCAGAGTAAAAAGAAAACCCACAAATTGGGAAAAAATCTTAATGGACAGTCCCTTAGACAATGGACTTCTGTCTAGAACTTATAAAGAATTAAAAAAAAATCAGACCCTTGAAATTCAAAGACCAATCCAAAAATGGGCATCTGAAATGAATTCACAGTTATCAGATCAAGAAATATGAATGGCAAATAAATACATGAAAAAATGTTCATCATCATTAGTCATGAGAGAAATGCAATTAAAACCACACTGAGATTCCATCTCACCCCAGAAAGAATGGTCAGGATAGAAAAAACTACCAACAAGTGCTGAAGAGGCTATGTGGAAAAAGGAACTCTTCTGCACTGTTGGTGGGAGTGTAGACTGGTGCAACCACTGTGGAGGTCAGTCTGGAGATTCCTCAAAAAGCTGGGTTTGGAAGTCCCATTTGACCCAGATATTCCACTTCTAGGCATATTCCCAGAAGAACTGAAAGCATCATACCACAGTAATATATGTGCACCCATGTTTATAGCAACACAATTTGTAATAGCCAGATCTTGGAAACAACCTAAGTGCCCATCAACTGAGGAATGGATAAAAAGTTGTGGGCATTTTCTACAATGGAGTACTACTCAGCTATAAAGAATGATCACATTGAGATATTTATAAATAAATGGACACACCTTGAGACCATACTCATAAGTGAAATAAACCAAACTCACATGTGTAAATACCATATAGTCTCCCTAGTATGAGAGTTAACAAGAGTATATAAGATTTTATAGCAATCATGATTCCCCATTTCATAGCTTAGAAGCCTTTCAATGTTTTCATTCATCAGTTGGAATGGTTTTATTCTGTTTTGTTTGACTTTATTATGTGTGATGGTATGAACAGGTGTTTTGAAGAAAACAAAACATTATGACAGCTACTGCTGATTTAATATCATCTTGCTTAAAAGTCCTACCATGCTTCTATTCTTCTATTACCATCAGTTCTATCATGTTGTGTCCTATTGGAATTTTAATATATGTGATAGTATAAACAAAATTTTTTACTGAAAATGAGATATTATAGTAGCCATTTATCATTTTCTGTTATTTGGTTTAGAATGCCCTGTAATTCTTTCATTCTTTGAATGGTTTTATACTAGTTTGCTATGTTTGATATTATTGTATTTGAAACTATGCTCAACTATAGCAGAGAAAGAGATATTGTGATAGCTACTGTTGAGTCTGGTTTCTTATTGAAAAGTACTGTGTTGCCTATGTTGTTATGTTCTGATCTGCTTTGTTCTGCCCTCTTTTGTTTCATTCTCTTCAAAAACAAAAAAAGATTTCTGCATGGCCCGGGAAGGCACTTGTATGAGTTCCTCCCAGACACTTGGCCATTGCCTGACAGCCATGCAGGAAGTCTGGCCCTTGTGGTTCCAGAGGCTGGGCGCTTGGGGTCACGAGTTATTTCTGTTACTCACAGATGGGACCTGTTTCACAGCCTCCTCCCATGTTACTTAACCATGGTTGAATTGATGGTATGAAGATCTTATGTACATTGTCTGGTTTTACTTAGTCTATAATTTTTCCATTCATTTCCTTTTGCTAGACTTCTATTAGATTGACTTTTTCTTCCAAATTCATGAAGGCTTTGTAAATAAAAATAATAATCTCCATGATCTGTCATATGCATATATTATAAATATTTTCTCTCAGTTTAACATTTATATTTTTGCATATGGTCTGCTTTTCATATAAAGAATTCTTACAAGACCAAAACTATTGATATTTTTTTTCTTAGCCCTTTGAGTTATGTAAAAAGGATTTCCAGACTCCTGTATCATGAAAAATGTTCTCTGAAATTTTCTTCTAATGTCTTAGAGTTTTGTTTACATTTACATCTGCAATTCTTTATATATATATATATAAATTTAAATTTGTTTTCTTTCAGTTAGAAGAAAATAATACTTATATAGTCAACTATATAAGTATTATTTCATAAAGTATCATCCTTTCCCCATGACATTGAAATGCTATCTTTATTCTGTCTAAGATTCTTAGAAATATGCAATTTTGATGTTCTGTAGTACACCAATCATGTCATTCTGAGAAAACTAGTGATACCAAGTTGATAGAGTGCTGTGTGAAGCAAGTGCCAGTTCACCAAAGGTTATTATAAGATTACCAGAGGTTTTATATATACTTTCTTTATTTTTATAGGAAAAAGAATAAGAAAAGAAAAAATAACTACCCCCTAATGGTGTCACGAATGATGAGGATTTTGACATTAAAGTTGACTTAGTGTTTTAGAAAGAGAAAAGTTATTGCCAAAATATATGGAATGACATAAGTTATCATCTAAGAAAAAAATTAAGGTATTTACTGTTTCAACAGATCTTTCTCAAAGTGGAAAGTGATCGAGAGTTGGGTGGAAAAGAAAAGGAAGGGTGGAGATGGATAGAGAATGAAAAAAGAAGTTATGATGTACTACGTACACACAGCAACTTCCCAGCGGGAATAGAAACATGTACTGCAAACATGTACTAATAAAAAGTAAAATAAAAATGGAAATATTCCAATAGTATGTTTTATGAAAAATATAGCTAGATAGAATAGCATATAAATTTTTTCCTTTACTGAAACAATGATCTGAACAATGACCCTAGTTATTATTTATTAATCATATAACTTTGTTCAAATTTCTAAGATTCTACTGAACCTCATATTCTAATAGTCAGTTGTGATGAATTTAAGGCAATGTCATCAGTAAAATCTTCCTGTACTAAATTTAGTCATCATAAATGTAGATGACATAGTTTAGAATGCTATGCTTTAAAAATCATTATCAGGCATTCGTTCCAACAATGAGTTAACTATGCAACCTCCTACATCAATGTTCAGAGGAGAGTAAGTGCTGACAGCATACCTATCCAATCCCAGAACAGGAAATTAGTCTCTGAATGTTTCCCCCAATTGTTCAGCTACTACTAGAGAAGCAATTGTCTTGCCAGTGGAGTGATCACTCTTGGAAGCAATGCACATTTAATTGACCCAGTACGAAGGAACAAGCCTTTCAAGGAAATCCCTAGGGATGGATTATTTTCCTCACAAATAGAGACCAAGTAATGGTGGTTTCTGAGAGACATTGGCAGAAGAAAAGCTTGGAAGTTGTGGTTTGCAAGGAGTGTGTGCAAACATCAGCATAGTAGGTACTAGTCGGGGTATCTGAACATAGCATCACTATAGGTATAATTGTTTTGTAGGAAAAATACAAAGATATATATCTTAGCAACACATAGGATCTCTAGCTAAATCCCTAAAATGATCAACCTGAATGTTGCTGTTATTTTATGATACTCTAAACACACAAATATTGCTTGAAAGTTGAATTAATGCAAGTTTCTTAGATGTTCCTGGCATGTTCTAGAACTCATGGCTTAGCATAGGACCTTAGTGTCTTTTTATGGTCTGAAGAAAGTGAAGACTTTCTAATTATTAGAAAGGAAACTTAGCTCTCTGAACGTGATAATGAGCATAATTTCAAATTTAATTAGTTCCATGCTTTATTTACTGTGAATGAGTTTTGGTACAAACTGTGTGGCGATAAACAGAGAACAAAATCTAAGATCAAATGTTTTTTAAGAGCTGAGTTCTAACAAAAAATGATATTTACATGTGTATTATGCCAATGTCATACATTGTCTCATAGGGATCATTTTTCAGTTATTCTTTTCATTTTTGGAGTTACTTACAAAATTTTAGGGGAAAAGATCATTTGTGTATGGAAACTCAACTTTGTTTATCTAGCCTCATCAATTTTAGGTAGAGTAAATGTATAGTCCCGCCAATCATAACATTCTCTTCCCATCACTTAAACACTTTGCAATTTTCTATAAGCAACTTCATATGTACCCTTACTTTGTGATTTAGCAAAAATTGCACATAGCAATTAAACCTGGCAGGCCATATTTATATAATAAAGTGTTACTTAGCACTTACAATAATATCAGAGGGTGGAAGACAGAAGTGTTAAACTAACCTTTAAAAAATGAGGTTGGCAAAATATTTTAGAATTTTATTGTTAATATGTTTGGCTGGTTTGATATTTGTAATAGAGGTTCCATTGGAATTCCTATTTTTTTTTGTGCAATTTAATGAAAGTACAAAGATCTCCAGGCATTCTCACTTCAATTGAATTTTACTGAGAGAGATCACAGAAATCACAAAGGGTCAATGACCCCCATCTTGTGCTGTTCGGAGGATGGTGAACAGAGATTAGTTAATGTTTTCTCCTTCACTTCATATCTGCTTTCAATCACCACCCCTTTTTTTAACTTGGAAATTGTTTGGTCTGGCCCTGGAAAAGAAGACTAGCTCAGGTGTGGACAGTCAATGTTCAATGTGTTTATTAGTTCCAGACTAAGGGGTAACTGTGCGGGACCCCAGAAGTCCCAGAGGGAGAGTAACACAAAGCATGACATCAGAAAACAGCCAAAAGAATCATGAGGTTACATATTATAACTAACAAAAAGAAGGCTCCTCTATCTCTATCCTAATGCTTTGTTTTCCCTTTTTGTAAAGCAAACTTTCCAAAAGAAATATAATTCTGAGTCCTTCAAAAGCTTGAAAAATAATGTTTTACTAAAGTACTTTTTAAAGATTCCACAATAGAAAGGAATTATATTTCACAGTACTAAGTAATATAAAACTTCTAAAAGTTTTTCTGACAGTGTTGTCTCCTTAAAGTTCCCTTGTTTTAGAAGCAGATTTTTTAGCTCTTTTCTCCAGCTTTCTTACGACTCTGGCTGGTATATAGTCCTTATATTTTCTCTCTTTGTAGATTTTTTTCCCTTCCTGAGGTAGTCTGATATTCTTCCTTATGAACATTAATCTTCTAATCGATTCGTAGCCTCTGGTAGCTTCAATTCTGCTTCTCTATTACTAAAATTGTTAGACGAGAGCTCTAAACTACATAGCATGTACTAAAACAAAGAATGTTTCCTTCTTGGTAGTAAGGAGAGGGAAAATGTTTCTATTTTAATAGTTTGCCTTGCTCAAATATGATCATATGTGGTAGAGGGTCTGTTACCAAGAAAGATAACACACTGGATGAGAGATGAACTGGCACGAATAAAGTTAAGACCTGGTGCCAACTATGATCAAAAGTTATACAGAAGTATGGTAAACCCTGGGTTTAACAGAAAACCCTGGTATTATTTGGAAACACTCAAATCTATACCAGATTTTCAGATGTACAATGAAAGTGTTACAATTAGGGAGAAACCAGAAAAAATGTACAGTTTAGGTAAAAATGAGGCAATAATTGGAATATAGCACTTGGTTTCATTGGCTGCCAACAATCTGAATGGTGCACAATGAAATCCATAAAACCTGTTGCCAAACCTCTGGTCAATTGAAACCGCTGCATTTTGTACTTCTCTGGTAAAAATGTCTTAATATTGGCCATGTGATGTTATTTGTCTCATCTGGTTTCTTGGAGACTGAAGGCTTCTTGTTAAGTATACCAACAAAGAGAGGACGGGTCGCAAAGACACTGGGGAAACAATCCAGCAGCAACGCCCACTGAGGTCACTGTGGTACTGATGAGCAGTGATTGGAGGCCTCACTAACGGTTTGAGAACAAGAAATGTAGAGCTGTTTTAAGATAAAACTAATTTGCTGCTGGCTGGGCAGGAGAGGCAGTGTGATGCCCTCATGGGTGTTTTACAATCACACAGGACGGTGCAGCCTTAGGTATCTTTTACCTGTCTCCTGTGAGCCAGGTTCCTTCTCTGTAAGCACAACTTGTGGGTTTGAACCACAGCTCTGGGGAGGGGAAGGGGGGCTGCTATGTCTGTGAACTTGCAGTTTCATATATTTATCAGTCCTATGATGCTCTCCCCTTCATTTTAACCCCTTTGAAATGGTGTGTTTTATAATTAACAGTGTGCCACAGAAACTGCCGTTTCAATGCAGCTATCATTGTTTGTGTATGTATAAATGTCAAAAAACACCAGCATCAAAACTGTAAAAGAGGTACAGAAGGTCTCATAAAAAGCAAGTAGTGCAGACAATAACAAGATGTTATTTTGATCATTAAAAACTAAAAAAGTAATGATGAAGGAGTAAAGAGATAATGAATACTGACATGTATATAGGAATATCTCTGATGCTGAAGTCAAATTCAGCTGTTTCTGACTTTGGTCATTGCAAAAGAGGCTTAAGGACCCAAGACCAAAGGTTTAATTTCTTTTAATAAGTGTGTGTTGTTTTAAAAGATGCTGCCTCACAAGTGCTGTTGGTGTACAGAGGACAACACTGCATCAAAAACTCAGGAAACACTTCAGAGGGAGAAAGTAATCCAGAAAGCTCAGCATCTGAACGTACAGCACATTTGGGAAAACTAGCCAATTTGTGTGCACGAGATTAGTACATGATAATGTACTGATAGACTGATAAGACTGCAAAATCTTTTTAGGAATAATAAAATTGAACATTATAAATGACAAGAAAACACCTTTTCTATTTAATTGGAAATACATTGTGCTTTTTAGTTTTAAAATGTCCCTTTGTCTTCATGTCAAGTAAATTCAACAAGTTGCAATATGTCAACATTTATTAAAGTGAAAGCTTATCAATGTTTCATAAAGTCACAAATAAGTGTTAGAGGGCACCTGTGGAACAACTCTCTTTGTTTTAAAACAAAACAAAAAAACCCCCTAAAAATACACTGTGGAACCTGTTCATAGTTAGAAGAACTTTATAGCTTCTTCATAGATTTAATGTGAAAATTATAAACAATTTACTGGAAGGCTCTAATATAGTTTCAGGCACAAAGTATACCTCCAATAAATTTTAGTTATTATTATTAATGATAAAAGGAGTAATTATATGTATGCTGGCAAGACAAAGTACTTGGTAAATAAACCAATCATCATATAAATCCAACTTAGCTATAAAATGTTAAAGTGATTCCTGCAATCATATACTGCACAGTGATACCTCAGTACTTGTCATTAATTGGTTCAAGGAGGTATGACTACTATCCAAAATAAGTACCAAAAAACTCTTTCCTGGAAAAGGTGTGAGTCGCAAGGCAATCAGCACCAACAAATGCTAGCTTGTGTGTGGACTACCAAAGAAATAATGAGTATCAGGTACCAGGACTAAATTATCATGTCAAAATGTGTCGAGTGCCAAATTTGACCAGTTTTGAAGCAGTGATATACCAAGGTATGGCTATAGTTTGCTATGTTAGAACCAAGACTCGAATTCTTTTGATTTGATTATCATGTTTATTCTTTTATTGTCTACTGTCTGCTGGTCAGCACCCAGAATATACCAACATGTTACAGCATTGTCATATCACATGTTCATTTATTTTATTCCAATTCAATTAAGGCTGGGGAGGGGGCAGGTAGAGAGAACAATTTAAACTAAGCAACTTGCCCTGCACATCTTTCTACAATTAAGCACATGTCCAGAGTGGGTTTGAGACTGAAGTTATAAATATTCTTTTTCCTCAGCAGTCTCAATTCTCAAGTGATTCCCATGATGTGACCCTCTCACCTTACTGAGATGATTATTGTCTTTAATGGCATGCTTAATATAGCATGGCCCTGAAACAGTACAACTACGTGATGGAATATATAAAAGGGAGATAAAACTCTATTGTAATGCAAGAACATCAACCAGCTGGGTTTGACTTATACCAATAGTATAAATCTAACGCACTTATATTTCCTTGCTTATATGCTTGCATAAACACTATACAGTGTTTCATAAGCCAAAATATTTAAGGAATTTCAAAGGATAACTTTGATTTTACACTTAAAATCTTAGATCTTAGGATGAACCAAGAAGAATGAAAATATGAGCTTGTGGCTATGGGATTGACAAGATATACTATGAAAGAGAAAGCTCGAAGCAGGGAAATGATGTAGGATACTCTATACTTCAAACAGTTGATAACAAGAGCACCAATCTGGACAGTGGCAGCAATAACAGAGGAAAAGAGGCTGAAGCAGGAAATATGGAGGAGGCAGAAACAACTATAGAGCATGAGTAGTCATAGAATATTCCAGGGAGGGAGGAATTGAATCTTACTTTGACTTTTCCACTCCGGTAGAATAGCAGTTATTAGAACAAAAATGACAACTGAAACAGGGGAATACAACATGAATCATTTTTATCACTTTAAAGGAAATTTGGGAAGTCTAAATTGGGGGATCAGTTTTGGGTGAATTGACTTGCGAATACTGTAGATCAGTGATGGTAAATCTTTTATAGACCTATTGCCCAATCTGCAACCCAAAACCTACTTATTTACCACAAAGTGTGAACAGAGCAATTAAACCCAAATTACTAAGGTTTTAGTTTACAAAAACACAACTTATACCTTAAAAAGAAAAACACAATAACAGAGCTTTCAGTGATACAAACAGCCCACCGCAACATGTGTGGTTGCTACCAGTGCTATAGATGGAGATCACAGTAGAGTAAGAGATCACAGTAGAGTAACAGAGGCGGAGATGTCTGGTAGGTAGAAAATGACACAGATTTGGGAGAATTTAAGGCTCAATATTTTGATCTAGTGAAAACATGGCCTACCTCCACTAGACTGAGAAGTATAAAATAAGATACTATTACATTTTAATATTCCAAATTACACTGGGTCTAACCCTACTGACTCACTGCCCAACCACAACTCCACCCTGCCTTATTCTTTGTTCCTCAGAAAACAGAACCCAAGGCAAAGCACCTCATCTGCTTCTTCATGAGGGACTACAACCCTGGGTAACAAAAGCTAAGACAAGGGGAGATAGGAGCCAACATAAAGGTGTGCTTAGGAGATTGCCACCCTTATCGTCAAAGGAAGTTGATTACTCCATCTCCTGAAAATCCATATAAATATCTAGTTCTCAGGGGAACTCTGGGAGGAGGAGAGTGAAATTGTTTCTGCCTCCATTTCACACAGGTTAAAGCTTTGCCCTAAGTTGCCCAAGACGTGCAAGCAGCGATCTTCAGGAACAGTAGTGCCCCCTATCAAGCAGGGAACCCTCTGATGCTGCCAAAGACACTTTTTCTGAGGTGTATGAATTGTTATTGGTAAGTGAAGAAGTTGGGAAGGGTGATGCAGAAGAAAGTAATCTCCAATCTCCTGCTGCATGCTATTACCAGCCCCTGAAAAACTTGTCCCTTTACTAGTTTCATAAAGTCCTGTATAGAACTTGTTCTGTAATGTCTCTCTTCCATTTCTCGCCTTTTTCAAACCATTCTTCTTACTCTGCCACACATCAGAACACTTTGAGTCCTTCAGGAACAGCAATATTTCAGGTATGTTACTGGTATAATCTATTACAAAACACACATAAGTGAGCAAGAGAGCATTTTTCCCCTCAAAAAATCACCAACCAACATATAACAAAATTATTTCCCTAAACAACACAAATACAAAAATCAGCAAGAGATTATTTTCAAGATTATCTTAAATCAACATTGTATGTGGAGATTTATGTAGAAAATAGCACACTGAACAGTTTATCTGTGTTCAGGAAAGGATAGTTTTCTGTTTAGCCCAATAGCATTGGTGGCTACTGATACTTACGTAACCAGAGCAGCCTATTCCAGTGACTCTTTCCCACAGTGAACAGTCTTATGCCAAAAATGAATTGAAGTCTCTACACACAGAAAGAATATTTGATGTTAAATATTGCTTAATAAAAATATAGATGAAGGTCTGAGCCTGGCTTCTTTTCTAAACAACCTGAAGCAAAGACTTGGTACAGGAAATTTATCTGGAAATGTTGTCCCAAGAAGGAGTTAGGAGGTAGTAAAAACAGGGAAGCTGGAAACCTCAGCACAAGGGCTCACTTTGAACTGTTTTCTACCACAAGTAACTGGTATATTTGTCCTGGGCCTTTGTGAGGAGCTATGTGAAATGAGGTTCAGAACCATCCATGTAACAGCTGAAAGAGAGAAGAAAACATTCTTCCATTTCCTCTTGTCTTTTGTTGGTCAAGGATGCCCTCAGGAGTGGGGGTTCTCCTGTATGCTTATATTGCAAGACTCCTGTAGGTGATCCAGTAGGGAAAACAGTGATGGAAGCAAGAGGATCCATGAGGGATACACAATGAGGGGCTGGGGGTTGCACTAATGTGAAGTTGGTTGGTTTTGTTTAGATATGGTTTGTCTCCTACAGGTTATTATGCTGGAAGTTTAGCTTTTAGTGTGGTACAGCCTAATGGAAGATGATTCTTGGAAGGGATTAATGTACTTCTTTTAGGACCAGATTAGTTTCTATATGAATGTTTATAAAAGAGTGAGCACAGCTTCTCCCCACTCTCTTACTTCTTTTCTCTCATGTGACTCTTGGTGTATCAATGTTTTCCTTTCCATTTCTCTTCCATGGTATAGTAAAGATGCCTTTACTGTGCTGTTTAGACTTTCTTGTCACCAGAATCATAAACCAAATAAATCCATTTTCTTTATAAATTACCTGGCCCTAGATTTTATAATAGAAACACAAAAATTAACTAAAACAATAACTGAACCTGCAAGGATATAGTTGTCATAGCATTATCTGGAGGAGGAAGTGTGGTTGAGAGGCTCTGAGGAGTACACAAGAGGTATCTGACACAAATGAGATTTCCTCTGTGGAACAAGGGAAAAAAATCCAAGGCCTAAATTACAAATATGCTTGGGATGTCAGAAGAGGACAGAGGGCATTGTGAACCAACCATTGAGAAGGCTGCAAAGAGGTAGGAGGAAGATAGTTGTATTAATAATAAATAGAGGAATAGCTTGGTTCATGGCTGCTTCTGTTTGCAAATGATTTGGTTCACAAACAAAAGCATTTGACAAAAATTTGTGTTTGCAAGCTTCACATCAGGGGACAAACACAATCACAGGCATCTTCCCCACAAAAACAAAAACTCGGCTATCTTCTCCAAAATCATAAAACAAATAAGTAAACTGAGGTACCACTGTCCTAGTAATATTCATACTTACAGCCAAATTGATGATAGCAATAGTGACAACCAAAGCAGCAGGTCCTGTCCTAATCTTGTTAACATGTATTAACTCATTTAACACTGTGAGATGGAAACAATTGTTTTCCCTATGATGCACATGAGACACCAAGTTATTGAGAAATTAAGGTTCCCATCTCACTGTGGCAGGGGGCAGGATTTGACTCTAGAGCCTGCACTCTTAACCACTTCACCTTGTTGACCCTGTGTATACATATACATATGTATACGTGTACACATACACATACACTTACACAAGAATTCCACAAAAAAGAAGCAGGCAAGAGAGAAGAGAATGAAGACTAAGTCAACACCATCTGATTTGTGACCGAAGTGGCCAGTTCTGAAAATATAGCTTGAACTGAGGAGTAAACCAGGATGCAGACTACAAGAGAAAATGGTAGAGCACAGCCCAGGTCAGTTTCTGGAACATTTGTCAGAAAAGGAGACAGTGTATTACTTTAGTGTCACACTGCCATGTTGTCACTTCCTAATGGAAGAGACTGATCCAGTATCTAGAGAAAAAGAATGCAATCAGTGGAACTCTAAATATTACTAATTTTAAGAGTCATACTTCTTTCAGGTACAGTACATACCCCTCAGGTAGTCTTTTGTCAGGCTAAATGCCATCAAGGATCGCTTAAGAAAAAACACAAGACCACCTAGAGACTTAGGAAACTTTTGCAGACAAGAATGATAAGCAGATTTTCATTCTTATTTTTTTTGCCATTTCTGATTTCCTACAAAATGGCAGAAAGAGGCACACTTTCTTGCCAGCCTTCTCCTTTCCCTCCCTCACCTCATTATCTGAGCCCAGTCATTATACTACATTTTCTGTGCCTTTGGAGAGAAAAGCCAGCTCTTCAAACCATAACATTGGCAGCAGTTTTCTTCCTACAGTTTCTAAAAAATTAAATCACAAATCAAAAGAATATGAGCCAAACATGCCACAGCCATTTGGATTTACATGAAAGGGAAGCCATCAACACCTCCCTATCTTGGCTGATGAATGTATCTGATATTTCAGACTTATTTCTTGGTTCTTTCATGACCACAAGACCAAAAGTAATCAGCCCAATTAGACAAACTTCCAGATTATAGCTCTGAAGTCAACTCAACAAGTAACATATCCAACAAGATAATTTGCCAAGTGCAATTCCCAGGATGCAGCGGATGTGGAAGGAGGGGTAGAGAGGGAGAAGGAGGCAGTTCCTGATTCATCACAGCAGCTAAAGCCATATTCCAACATGAATACAAAACAATGAGAAATAAAGTTAGGTATGGGGCAGTGTCTCTACTGATTGTTATGTTTCCTAATTTAAAAAAAAAACAAGAAATAGAAAGAAGGAAAGAAAGAAAATCAAGTTAAGAACATCATTCAGGAAAATCCCTCAAACTAGTTGTAAAACATGTAACACAGATTACAAAGTCCTTAGTTAAATGTAAAAGAATGAATAAAAGAGAAAATAATAAAAACAATATAGATAAATATTTACTTGATAGGGGTAAATAGTCTTGTGTAGCAGGAAAGGAAAAAAAAAGACTTTACCCCAAGTACTTATTCTGCCTGTACAAAAGGCATCCCAGTCCTCTTACCTATAACTTAAAAATTTTTTAAAAATATTATTAGTGCATGTTTGTAATTCATGCAGTTTACAGTCATCTTGGGGAGTGGTTATATGTGCATGTTACAGTTTTTTAAATCCCTTCACTTTCCTTCTACTTCCCCCACTTTTTGTGTTCTCTAGCCCCTTTTTTGTATTTGTTGATATTATATGTCTTAGCTCATGCTGTGGCATATAGTGTTTACATTAACTGGGGTTATTAGGTTATTGTATATGGCACATCTTTTTCCTATTATTTTCCCTTTCCCTCCTTCTCACCCCTTGCCCTTGTTCCCTTGGACCACTTCTTTATTGCAAAAGTTCCATCCCTTTGTCCCTTTCTGCTCATCCTTTTTCATTTTCCTTATTTATACTTTGCCTCACTCAAAGAAGAGACACTACATGGTATTTAAACTTATGTGTCTGATTTGTTTCACTCAACATTATGTTTTCCAGATGCATTCATTTTCTTACAAAAGTTTCAAATGTGTCATTCTTTATAGCCAAGTAGTATTCCATTATATACGAACACCACTTTTGTTTTAAATCTAGAAATTATACCTTGTTGGGTATATAGGTTGCTTCCAGGATTTAACCATTACAAGTTGTGCTGCTGTAAACATTGATGTGCGTGTATTGCTGTAGTATGATGTAAACTCTTTGGGGAGGACACCTAACAAGATAATCACTGGGTCATATGGAATTTCTAATTTCAGTTCTTTGAGAAATCTCCATCCTGATTTCCACAATGGTTGTACTAGTTCGCATTCCCACCAATAACGAAGGAGGGTTTCTTTTTCACCATAGCCACACCCAGCATTTGTTATTGTTTGACTTTCAATGATTGCCATTCTTTCTGGAGTAAGATGGAATCTTAACCTTGTTTTAATTTGCATTTCCCCAAGGGCCAGACATGTTGACCATTTCTTCATATATTTGTTGAGTATTTGTATTTATTTCTCTGTGAAGTGTCCATTTCTCAACTGGATATTTAATTTTAGGTGGTTTAAATTTTTTGAGTTCTTTATATATTCTAAATATTAAACCTCTGGCAAAATTTTCCCTATTCTGTAAGTTGTCTCTTCACTGAAAGATTTTTTTTTTTGCTGCACAGAAGTTTTTTAGTCTGATATCCCATTTGTTGATTCTTGCTACTATTTCTTGTACAGTTGAGTTTTTGTTTAGAAATTCCTTTCTTATGCATATGTGTTAAAGCGTTTTACCTATTTTAACTTCTAGAAGATTTAATGTTTCTGTTTTGATGTTTGATTCATTTTGATTTTAATTTATATGTGGTGAGATATAAGAATCCAGTTTCATTCTTCTACAAATAGATATCCAGTTTCCCCAGCCCTACTTATTAAATGGGCTATCTTTCCTTCTGTGTATGCATTTGGCTCCTTTGTCAAAGGTCAAATAGATGAGTATATCTGGGGAGGTTTCTGTATCCTCAATTCTATTCCACTAAGCTACGTATCTGTTATTTTTCAGTATCATGCTGTTTATATCACTATTAGTTCTGCCTATCTAGGACAAGGGGACATCTTTCCATTTTCTGATGTGTTCTTCTTCAAAGTACTATAATTTTCTTTGTAGAGTTTTTCACTTTCTTGGTTAGATTAATTCCTAGATATTTCATTTTTTATTAAGTGAGTGTAAATGTTATTGTTTTTATGATTTTCTTCTCATTCTATTTATTGTTGATATACACAAATCTTAGCTATAGTTTAACTGGGATATATTCACATATCATACAATTTATTCATTTAATATATAAATTTATCAGATTTTAGTATATTTACAGAATTATATAACCATCACTATAATTTATTTTAGAATGTTTTGATCAACTCAAGAAGAAACCTTTGTATCTATTAAAAATCACTCCCCATTTCTCCCCAAGTCCCCAGCTCTCAGGGATTTTCACTTTCTGTCTCCATAAATTTTCTTATTGAGAACATTTCATATAAATGGAATCATAGAGAAAATTCTCTTTTGTGACATGATAATTTTACATGGGAGGTTATAATTCTCCTATAGGTATTTTTGGAATGCATAATAAAAGTTTTAAAGAGTCATGATGGCACATGCCTGGAATCCCAGCACTATTGGAGGCTGAGACAGGAGAAAGTTCAAGCTCAGTTTGGGCAACTTAGCAATTTAGTGAGGCCCTGGTTAAATGAAAATTTAAAAAGACTGGAACTATATATAACTCAGTGAGAAGTCCTTGACTACAGTACCCAGTAACGCACGCGTGCGCGCGCGTGCACACACACACACACACACACAGAATTTTAAAGATGTTTATAGCAGTTTTTCTATGTCAAGAGTTGATCCAAAAGAAATAATCAAGGATGTGTACAGTGATTTATATAAAATAGGTTTGATTATTTAATTTGGCCTGTTTAAATCATGAAGGTAACAAATGCTTATTAATTTTAAGTGTTAGAGAGTAATGTTGGTGCTTAGAGAATTACAGCTCCATGCATAGCATTTCTGGCATGCTGAACAATTTGATTGAAAGGTAAGTAAAAGACCTTAAGAACAGACACAGAGTCAAGGTCGCTTTACCTGTGATTTGCTTCTTCTCAACTACCACACCTCTCACCCCTCTCTGGTAAGACAGGGAGAGGCCTTCTGCAAAGTTCTTTTATCTAACTGGATCCCCAACTGCCTTTAGTCTTTTTACTGAAATTTCATCAACCAGAAAAGACTAAACTCAGTGCAGGAGGAAAGACTGAACTCTGTCAATACACCTGTATGGAACTTTAAGGGCATCATTTATAAATTATCAAATAAGGACATAACTAGAATTTTAAAGTAGTATAATTTTTTTTACATCTGAGTGTCACAGATTGGATTTGTAAGTTCATAATTGGCAGACATAGTAGTGTTCACTAAGTTTGGAAAAGCCAGGAACATGGATCATCTAAGGAAAGCTGCAAAAAGCGAGCAGAGGGTGTTTAAGGGAGAATTGTAGGAGTTAAAATCCATGGAAGCGCCTTGGGGGGTGTAATCACCCAAGCCTTTTGGAGCTTGCAACCAGATTGCTTCAAATGCTGAGCATGGAACTCTAGGACTTAATGTTCACCCTGCTGGATGTTGGACTTGCTTTGTTTCCAATGCTTTGTATTCCCGTTTGTAACTTTTGGAATGGTAATGTTTTTCTTGTGCCTTTGCATTTTGGAAATGTTTAACCTTGTTTCATTTGTACAGGGGGTTACAATTAAGAGTTTGCCATAGATCTTGAGGAGACTTGGAACTTGGACTTTTCAGCGATGACTTTGGCAACTCTTGGAGGTGGACTAAATGTCTTTAGGTGGACTAAAGGATGTGCATGAGTCTTTGGGGGCCAGGGGTGGAATGTCATGGTTTATGTCAGTGGCCCCCAAGTCTCATGTAATTATGGACACTACCAAATCTAGCATTTGTGATTGGTTCACTGTCTAGCACTCAGATTGGTGGTGTGAGTGTTTCACCCGCTTAGGGGTGGAGCTAGGATGTGAGTATATGTGGGAAAAAGGTGTGTCTCTGTCTCTTTCTGGTTCATGCTTTGCTGTTTACAGTCGGCCATGAGTGGTAGCCCACCATGCCCCCTTAGTGCTCGGAACCAGCTAAGTATGGACTGAAACCTCCAAGAACTGTAAGAAATAAACCTTTCCTTCTGTAACTCTGGGCAACAGGCATTTTGTCTCAATGAGTAAAAAGTAACTAAGACACTGTTGTACAAAGTGAAGTAGAAATATCTGATAAATATGTAAATAAAAAATTATTACAGTAAATATCTCATTGCCATTAATTTCCCTCAAAATTATTATGTTTCAGTTCACACATACTTATGCCATTGTTCTTGCTGTCTTCTGAAGTAGTTCTGGAAGATCTTTTTTGTCTTTACCAAATGTGACCAAAAATACAGTGACTGCTGCCATCAAGTGTCATCAGTGGAAAGGCATGCTTGTAAAAGCACTATGGTGTGTCCTCACCCACCTTAGTCACCAGATCTAGTACCATGTGAATACTGACTCTTTCCTACAATCAAAACGGTAAATGTTCTGAATTCATTCAGGACATTGAGGCAGCCACCAGGGCACAAGCAAAGACACTCACAATAGAGGACTTCCAGGGTTGCTTCAAAATGATGGAATAAGTGTGTTTGAAGTGAATGAGAGTATTTTGAGGGAGATTAATGGCCAGGTGTCTTTTAATATATTTTGAAATTTAAACATCCAGTGTATTTTTAGATAGTACCTGTATGTTCCTAAATTAACTTATGGTGTCATGGTATACAAATTATTTTATAACTTTGATTTTTTGTTTGGTATTATTGTTTTTGACATTTAACATCAAATATAGATTTAGTTTATTTCATCTAGTTCATTCATATGCATAAAGGGTCTTTATCTGAATATTTCACATCCTCTTATCTTTTCTCCTAGGGGTAGACCAATAAAAATATAAAGCATTTTATCAGTTGTAAGGTTAGCTATCATCTTTTGCTGGAAGTTTTTTCTCTTCCTCACTTCTTCCCACATCAGGCTATTAGATGCTCTCCTCTTTCTGCACCTCTGGGCTTACCCATATTGTAAACTCAATCACACGTGGTTGAAAATATCCCATTTTGAGCATTGCGGCCTGTCTCTTTGGGACCCGAAACCCTCGGACCCGCAGAGTGGCCCGGGCTGTTTGGATCGAAAGTCTGCACAGACCTGCATCTCGGTGTGACTGTTTGGGACTGGTAGACCCGCCCTTCATCCGTAGGGAACTGCCCGGAGACTGGCATCTGGGCCAGGTCTGTTTGGACCCATAGCCCTGCCCTTCACCCCCAGGAAGTCTCTCGGGCCAGGGATTTAGCTCAGTGGCTTAAGCGCCTGCCTGGCAAGCGTAAGGTTGTGAGTTCGATCCCCAGTACCAAAAAAACAAAACAAAACAAAACAAAACAAAA
>PVJX010025534.1:0-26838 GCA_004027295.1 Dolichotis patagonum | reverse complement strand
TTTCCTGATAAGGCAGGAAAACCACTGGCCACAACTCACACTCTGAGTAGTCCTGGCCTGTTCTAACCATCCCCCCTCTGAGTTTAGTAGTCATTTCCAGAGTACATTGTATCAAATCACCAGAGCACAGTTTCCACCCCACTTACTGGATGTACACGTAAACTTGCAAAAAATATAGTCACTCAATCCCTGACAAGAGCAACCTCATTTTCAGTGCACTAATGCCCTTGTGGAACATTGTACTAGCCCATTTGTGGTCCAGGAATGGCACCTGTCAACTTACTTATCAGTGCAGATTTTGGATCATTTTCCTTATTCCTTCAATCTCAAATAGTTCAGCTATTTGTGCAAGAAGGCTGTGTGCATTTTGAACTGGAAAGAGGCACAGAGAGATCAGGACTGTTCATTATGTGGAGTGTTCCTTTATATTTTTGCTGCCATGTTTTGGACCCATGGTTACCTATGGAAAAAAGGCCCTAGAATTTGAGTCTGCTTCCTGGATGAGTTCTTCAAAGAGCAGGAATCAAATACACAAGGAAACAACCTAGAGGCTAGAAATGTAAGTGTGGGGCCACGTGCTCTGAGATGGATTCAGATGGTCTAGACATTATCTGATGAAGTTGGAGTTTCCCATGAAAACTGTGAAGTCTGTGAGCTGACCTCTGTCCTGGCTTCAACCTGATTCCTTCAGGTCTGTGCCATGAGGCTTCCCTGACAGAGGGGACCCCAGTGCCCTTTCCTGTTTGGCTTCAACTCAGCCTCATGCAAAGTGGCACCCATTCAGCAAATTCTCCTGCAGCTCTGTGTCTTGACACTTTTGATGGTGACTTCATTAGTAAAGGTGGAGTCTACAGGCTCATCTGCAGTTTTTAAGTAGGAAAGTAGTTTTACCTCCATCCCCAGACCCTCTTTTGTCTCATAGTCATGATTACCCTGCATTTACTGAATGTTTTGGAAGCAAAGTGTCAAGTTCATGATCTGAACACAGAAACAAGCATTTATAAGTTAGGAATTAAATTTCCACTTTCTAGATCATCCCTCCATGGACATACACAGCACATGTGACTGTCTTTCCAGAGAATATGGAGGCTGTTTCCATATCTGACATAATCTGTGCCATGGAGTGCTTTTTACCTTGTTTCAAAAACATGAATGCTGACCAAGTCAGAACACGATTCAGTGGAAGTAATACAGAAATTTGGGGATGTACTGAATGTGTACTGTAGCAGCATCTCAATCATAGTCAAAAATAAGTTCAAAAAAATAAAATAACAGTGTAGGACATAGGCGATGATGGAGCATGGCAATATCAACTCCTGGACCAATGAAGGTCTTCCTGAGGTCATCCTGTCTTAGGGTGGTAATAAAATATGGTTATTGACCTGACTCTGAATGAGAGGAGTTCAAAGACCATAGAACTTAAGATCCAATGGAAATTTAGGAGGAAATCTGTTGATATTCATCCTCTAATCATTTTATTTGCAATGCTAAATTCAAACTGGAATTTTGGCAAGAAAGAATCTGCCTGTTGTGAATCTGGATGCACGTGTGTGTGTGTGTGTGTGTGTGTGTATTCATCTAATTCTAATCAGGAAAGATTTCTTTTTCACTTGCTTGTTCCTCCAAGCCAAAAAAACTGGAGTTTTTAATCTTTTGCCAAATGAAATTATTAAGATAATTAATAAATCTTTCCACATACATAGAATCTCAAAATGATTTTATAAGTTCATTTAAATTGCACAGAACATTGGATTATATTTTAGTGTACTGCAGCCTACATATAATATACATTGGTTTTTATGGGAGTTACATTATTATTATTATTATTATTATTATTATTATTGCTATTATTTATTTTTACAATTTAAATATACTTAATATTCAAATTCATCACAAGTAGATTGTATCTCTACATGATATATCCTGATTTCTCTTTTTCTCATTCCCTTTTGCTCTCTACAATCCCTCTTTCCATTCTTATTTTCAATGATTTTTTTCTGTTTTTTCTGTCTTTTATCATTTTTCCCATTTTTTCTTTCTCACTCCCCTTCCCTAATTCTCTTTGTTTCTGAAAAACTGCTTACTATTCCATTATATCCATTTTGCAATTGCTTCACATCTACACTTTAAAATCTTGTCAATAATGAAATCATACAATATTTATACAAGTTTGTGCCATTCATGTCAATGAAGAACATTGTGAAGGTATATCATTTTACCTATTAATGTCTGAAGTATATCTTAATGGTTGGGAATTACACCACTGTATAAAAAAGATTCTATCTTTTTTATATCTTCATTTGATGGGCATTTTAGGATCTTCCCAAGATTTAGGTATTACAAAATGTTGTGTTATAAACATGGGTACACATACCTCACTCTGCTAAAATGTATTCAATTATTTTGGGAAGATACATGGGAGAACAGTTGTAACACATGGGCCTTGTAATACTAGATATTTTAGCAATGTCTGCATTGATTTCTAGAGAGGTGTGTCTGTTTACACTTCTGTCAACTGTAAAAAAGGATTTCTTTCTTTCCCATATTCATATTAAGAAATTTTATTGTTTTTTTATTATTTTCCTTTTTCTGTAATGAGGTGTAATCAGAGTTCTTTTAATTTGCCTCTGTCAAAAGACCATTACATTGAACTTTTCACCACATATGTATTTGCCATTTATACTTTGTCATCTGAGAGGAGAGTATTCATCTGATATCACCATTTTTTTATTCAGTCTTTAAATTTGATGTTCTTATTCTGTCCAATATCATATATGTTCCAGATATTAGTCTTTTGTCTGAAAATAAACAATCAAAATTATTTTCCCATTCAATAGGTTTTGTTTTCACTGTATTCTCAATTTATTTGGTTGAAGAAATGTTTTCTAATAAGATAAGATCCCAGCTGTTGATTTTTTGTGATATTCTTATGTGATGTTCAGTTTGCTTGTAAAGACTTTGCCTACACTAAGTGCTCAACTGTTCTGTCTGCCCTACCAATTGATTTTGTATTTGTCTTTTAACAACTAGATTTTTAAAAAATATTTAGATCTTTGACCTATTTCTTCCTTCATTTAGTGCATGGTGAGATACATTGGCCAACTTTTTTGTTTGGCATGTGGAAATCCAGGTTCTTCAAGTAGGTTTTATTACACAGGCTACCTTTCTTCCAGGGAACATGTTTATGTCCTTTGTAAAACATAAGATTATTTCCAAATCTTTATTCTGCTCCACTGATCCTTTTTTTCCCCCAGTACTCAACGTTTTTATCATAGTAGCTCTGTAGTATAGTTGCAGATCAGCCAAATGTGATGTTCTCTGTCTCATCTTTGCTATCTAGGATTATTTTTGGTATTGTAGATCCTTTCTGGTCCAGATGTATGAAAGGTAAGAATCTTTTCTCTATTTTGGAAGATATGATTGTTGTACTATGATTGGAATTGCATTAGTTCCATATAAAACTTTTGGAAATAGGGCCATTTTAATTACATTGTTTCTTCTTACCCATAAGCAAAGAATATGCTTTCATTTTCTGATATTTTCTTAGATTTCCTTTTTCAGTATGTGTATTTTTCAGTGTAGAGCTCTTTTGCCTGCTTTTGTTACACTGATTCTTAAGAATTTCATTTTTTCATGCTTTGCAAAAGGGATATTTTCACTTATTCTTGTTGCAGTGAGTTTGTTATTTTTGCACAGGAAAAGTACTGAGTTTTTAGTGTTTACTTTGCATCCAGCTACATGACTGAATTGGTTTCTTATGTCTAGAAATCCTTTGTTGAAACAGTGTCATGTCCAGTGGAGTATCATGTCATCATCAAATAATAATAATGTAACTTTTTCTTTTTAGTTTTTTCATTGTGTTATTTATTCCTCTTTCACATTTTCTTATCATGTTTATTGCTTTAACTTTTTCTTGTTCAAATACTCTGGGTACTGTTTCCAGAAGTACATTGTATAGACTTGATGATAATGGAAACTTTTGTCTTGTTTCAGATTACTGAGTGGGAGTTTTCAGTTTTGCACCAATTACACTCATATGTTCTGTATGTTTTTGCAGATGGATTAATCAGATTAAGATAAAAACCATCTTTTCCAAATTTAATGAAATTATCGTAAATGTGTGTTGCTCCTTGTGATATAGTTTTTGTTCATCAATTGAGATGAATATGTGATCTTTTTCTAAGTTTATATTGATTTATTTTATATATAATATACTGTGATTATATAGAGCCTGTCATTAACTATCATTTTCACTGTATTCTTCCCTGGTATTCAGTTTCATCTCCAATTGTGTTGTTACTGAACTTGGTCTTAGAAGAACTTCATGTGCCATACACCTGGAAGGTATGCAGGTTCACTGAGCCCTTTCACAGAAGGAGAATTTTGAGAATATGTAAATATGAGGTACAGAAAGCATTTATTAGGCTAAAATTTTAATACATATTGAGGAGTGGGGTGTGGACCGTCAAGAGTGAGAGCTGTAGTGTAGTTTGGAGTTGGGAAACATTATGCATTTTTGGTAGTGGGAATCTACAATTTGACCATGTACAGTCTCCTTCATTTGGGTAGGTGAGTACAATGGCCCATGTATAGTATGATAATGAAGGGCTCAATGATGAAAGGAACAGTGATCCATTTACAGGTGAAAACTCCATTTTCTGCTAAGAAATGGAAGGCTAAACAATCTTCTACGTAAATGGAAATTTTCCCTGATAATTCTGCACCTTAGCAGAGGAAAAAATATTAAAATGGGTTCATGTGGTTTTGTGTTTTTTGGCGTTAATGAAGACCAATGATATCTAAAACAGAAAAACCAACTGAGATTGTACAATTATAAAAGATAATGTTAAGTAATGTTCCTTAAATCCACACAGCACATCACCCACTGTGTAAAGACATTCTGCCCAAACATATTTCAGAAAGAAACATTAAGCTTCTTGCAAATATAATGTCATTAATAGGACATTCTGAGTAAAATATCAGACTGCAGCCCTAGGACAACAAATACTAACCCTTTCCTGAGCTTATTTCAGAAAATCAGAGTAATGAGAATAAGTTCTTAATCTTTCCAATGTCCCTAGAGATACAGAAAAAACACATTATTTGAGTTCCCTTTTAGACTGAACAAAGTAAAGCAGAAGATAATCTGGTCACAGATGAAACAAACTGGGGACACATCTCTGATCTTTCAGGAATGTGTGCAGCCCTTCCACATCTCAAATCAGGTTATAATAACTAAAAATTTCAATTGAAAAACAGTTGACTATTGAAGTTAGGATTCAGATCAACTACAGCAAATGTATAACTGTAAAGAAAAAATCAAAACAGAAAACAGAGTAGAAATAATACAGAATTTCAAAAAATAAGCAGTAAGAAATAACTAGTTGATAAGTTACATACTGTCATCTTAGAAATACTTGTTCAAGTTACAAAGTTAAAACATACAAAGTGGATATTCAAACAGTGGACATTCAAACAGTGAGACTGTGAAAAGTTCCATTTAATGATCCAACAAAAATTTAGTAACCTATCTTAAACACTGAAACATACATGCAGTTATATACTTTAGAACACTTTCTTTTCCTCTTCCTTACAACAGCAATTACACATTGTGGCTTTTATTACTTCTACAGTTCTTTTTATATTAGAGATACACCTTTTATTAGACACACTTTTTATGTTAGAGAAACAATATGATATTTATAAATATGATTCTTATGTATTTCACTTATGAGCATAGTCACAAGTTGCCTCCATTTACCTATGAAATCCTCAAGGCCATCAATTTTACAGCTGAGTAATATTCTATTGTATAAAAATATCACATCTTTTTCATCCACTTTGCAGTTGATGGGCATTTTGGTTGATTCCAACATTTAGCTATTACAAATTGTGCTGCTATGAGCATGGGTGCACATATATCACTGTAATATGATATGTTCAGTTTTTCTGGGAAATACCCAGGTGAGGAAAGGCTGGATTGAATGGAATTTCCAATCCTAGTCTTCTGAGACATCTCCATAGTGATTTCCATAGTGGCTGCACCAGTCTACACTCCCACCACGAGTGGAGCCTTGTTCCTATTTCCCGCAGCCTCGCCAACATTTGTTATAAGTGGATTTCTTTTTCATTTTATTTTTTTTTTTGTGCTGGGGATCGAACTCATGACCTTGCACTTGCCAGGCAGGTGCTTAAGCCACTGAGCTAAATCCCCAGCCCATAAGTGGATCTCTTGATGGCAGCTATTTCCAGAGAGATGAAATATCAGTGTTGTTTTAATTTGCATTTCTCAAATGACCAGCGATGGTTAATATTTTTTTCATGTATTTATTTGCCATTGTTATATTGTCATCTGATAAATGTGTGTTCATCTCAGATGTCCATTTTTGGAGAGGGTCTCTGAATTTGGGAGGCTTGATGTTTTTCAATCCTTTATATGTTCTTGATATAAGTCCTTTGAGGGGTTGCTGGCTAAAAGTCTTTCCCATTCTGTGGGTTTCCTTTTCACTCTGTTGGTGATTTCTTTTGAAGTGCAAAAACATTTCAATATCAGATCCCAGTTGTTGATTCTTTGAAGCATTTCCTGTTCAGTTTGCATTTTGTTCATTAATTCTCTGCCTTCCTCTGTTTCTCCAAGACTTCTACCTACCTTGTCTTCCTTCAGACATAGCATTTTTTGTTTTACTAGATAGATCTTTGATCCATTTAAACTTTGATTTTTTACATTGTGTTAGGCATGGATCTAGTTTCATTCGTCAGAATGTGTAGAGCCATTTTTCAAAATATCACTTATTAAAGAAGGTATCTTTTTCCAGTGAACATGTTTAGACCCTTTGTTAAATATCAGGTGGCTGAATGTATTTGTAGCTGTGTTTGCATCTTCTAATCTCTTCCACTGATCCTCAGGTCTATTTCTTTGCCATTACCATATTGATTTTATCACTGTGGTTTTGTAGTACAGTTTCAAGTCAGGAGTTGAGATGCCTCCTGCCTTGCTTTTGTTGCCCAGTATTGCCTTTGCTTTTCTAGGTTTCTTCTGTTTCCAAATGAATTTTATGAGTGTTTTCTCCACATCTGTGAGGTATGTTAATGGTATTTTGATTGGGATTGCATTAAATCTGTATGACAGTTTGGAGAGTATGGGTTCACAAAATTGTGAACCATTTTCACAATGTTGGTTCTTCCTAGCCAAGTCAAGGAATATCCTTCCATTTTCTAAAAATCCTCTTCAATATCATTTTTTAGAATAGCATAATGTTCTGCAATTTTGTTTTACATTCTTAAGTTGATTCCTAATATTTCATTTTTACATGCTTTTGTGAAAAGCAGTATTTCCATATTTTCTCTCTCAGTGAGTTTTTGTTTGAGTACAAGGATGCTACTCATTTTTTAAAATTTTATTTAAAGAGAAAAAACAAAAAAAGAAAACAACCAAGCAAAACAGAAAAAAGATAGCAGAATTCCAAAGGCACAAAATAAGTGAAAAACAAGAACAACAACAAAACAAAAACAAAAACACTAAGAAATTTGCACTTGCTAAGTTACATACTGTCATCATTGGAAATAGTTGTTCACGTTACAAAATTAAGACATACAAAGACACTCAAACAGTGGGACTGTTAACAGTTCTGCTCAACAATCTAACAAAAACAGTAATATGGTCATCTATCTTATACACTTAAACATACATACAGTTATATCGTTAGAGCACTTTCCTTTCCCCTCTTCTTTTCTTTTTATATTTTTTTAAATTTTATTTTAAAGGAGGTAAAATTAACCACAACAAAACAGAACAGAATGGGACATAAGAAAGCATAAATTTCAAAGCTAGACAACCACAGATCTTTACTATCTGTCATATTGTTTTTTGTTTTCTTCCAAATGGTTGTCCATATCTTTGCATATGGGGAGCTCATACTAAATAACATAGCCAATCTTTTCAGAAGATGTGCAGTTAACTGGCTCCCACTTGCTAAGGGGAGGGGACAAGTGACAGGGGACCAGATGACATGAGATGCCTGATTCACAGCCCATGTGCCAGTAGGCTCACATCCACCCCCAGAGAGGGGAGGAGCTCCTTGTTCTCATGGCACCCCGAGGCAACCGCACAGTGCAGGTCCTGACACACCAGGGACTCTCTCCCACGGGCCAGCGAAAGTCTGTCACATTCACAGCCATGCCCCAGAGACGGAAGGTGCTCCTTGTTCTACCAGCACCCCAAGTTAACCGCATGGTGCAGGTCCCGAGGTGCCAGGGTCTCTCCCCTGCAGGTCCCCTAAAGTCCGGCATACTCATCTGCTGTTTCTGTCTGATGAATTGACCATTACATTTCCAAAGTTCTGAAATTGGCAACAGACCACAGAAAGAGTTCTCTTTAGGCTCCTGTTTGAAACCAGCAGCTACAGCAATCTTCTGGCCTTGCTTCAGGGCCATGCTACTGATTTTCGAGCATTGACTTTGTATCCAGCTACACTGCTGAATTTGTTTATTACATCTAGTAGTCTTTTATTGGAGTTTTTGTGGTCTTGTATGTAGAGTATCATGTCATCTGCAAATAGTGATAATTTAACTTCTTCATTTTCTCTCTTTATTCCTTTTATTTCTCTCTAGTGTGTAATTTATCTGGCTAGTATTTCCAGAACTATATTGAATAGTGATAGTTATAGTGATAGTGATAGTGATAGTGATAGTGATAGTGATAGTGGAAACCCATGATTGTTCCTGAATTTAAATTGAATGCTTTCAGGTTTTGTCAATTTACTGTAATGTTGGCTGTTTGTTTGTCATAGAAGGCATCCATAAGACTGAGATCGAAACCATGTATTCCGAGTTTCTGAAAGGTTTTTATCATGACCATTTGTTGGAATTTAGCAAAAGCTTTTTTGCATCTATTGAGATGACCATGTGGTTTTTGTTTTTGTCTCTGTTGATTTGGTGTATTGCATTTCTTGATTTGCATATATTAAGCCATCCCTGCGTTCCTGGAATGAATTCCCCTTGGTTGTGATGCATAATCTTGATGATTTGCTGCATTCTACTTGCCCATATTTTATTGATAATCTTTGCATCAGTATTCATTAGTGAGGTAGCACTGTAGATCTCCTTTTTTGGGGGATCTTTCTTTTGTTTTTATATCAGAGTAATACTTACATCCAGAAATGGCTTAGAAAGGATTACTTCCTTTTCAATTTCATTGAAGATTTTATGTAGTATTTGCATCAAATCTTCTCTAAATTTCTTTCAGAATTCAGCCATGAATTCTTGAGGACCTGGGTGGTTTTTTTTGGCAAGATTTTAATTAGGTTTTCTATTCCATTAGCTGATATTGGGTTATTCAAAACTGCCATGTCTTCTTGGTTGAGCTTTGACAGTTGATATAGATTTCTAGAAATCTGTCCATTTCATCTGTATTTTCCACTCTATGTGAATAGAGATTTTCAAAGTAGGTATTCATGATCTTTTGAATTTCCATGCAATCTATAGTAATTTCCCTCTTTTCAGTCCATATTTCATGAAATTGGGCTTTTTCTTTCTTTTTCTTTATAAGGTTAACTAGAGGTTTGTCATTTTGTTTATTCTCTCAAAAGACCAGCTTTTTGATTCATTATTTTTTGTATTTTTTTGTTTCAATTGCATTAATTTGTGCTCTAATCATTATAATTTCTTCTCTTCTATGAGCTTTGAGTTTACCTTGCTCTTCTTTTTCTAGAAGCTTCTGATGAAGCAATAGGTTATTTATTTGTGCTCATTCTGTTTTCTTGAAATGACAATTTATTGCTAGATATTTCCCTCTTAAAACCACTTTCATTGCATCCAACAGAGTACAGTATGTTGTTTCTGTATTTTCATTGAATTGTTTGTATTGCTTCATTTCTTATTTAATTTTGTCTGTAGCTCAATTGTTTTTCTGAAAGTTGTTTCTTAAGTTCCATGTATTTATGCAGGTTTTGCAATTTGTTTTGCCATTAATTTCCAGTTGCAGTGCGCTATGGTCAGATATTATGCATGTGAAATTTTCTATACCTTTGCATTTATGTTAGACTGTTTTATGGGATAATATATGCTCTATTTTGGAGAATGTCCCATGCACAGCTAAGAAGAATTTATGTTATGATGTGGTTGGATAGAACACTCTGTGAACATCTACTAAGTCCAATTGCTCACAGGTATGATTCAGTTCTATTATTTCTTTGCTGTCTTTTTGTCTGGTTGATCTATTTCTTTGTGACCATAGGCTGTGAAGGTCCCCTGTTATAATTGTGCTCTTGTGTGTTTGGTTTTTCATGTGAATTATTATCTGTCTTATATAGTTGGGTGCTCCTGTGTTTGGGGTTACTACAATCTTCAGTATTTATTGAGAATTGCTTTGGACATAAATTATGATCTGTTTTTATAGTAGTGCAGTTAGCTGCCGAAAAAAATCTTTACCTTGCTCATTGAATAAAAAATTTTACATGTCTGTTAAACTACTTCTATGATATATACTCTGATAATTCTTGACTTTTGATATAATTCATGTATTTTCAGAAAGGGATGTTGCAGTTTCCCATTATGATTACATTTATGGGTATTTGTCCTTTTATGTTAAGTACTGTTTGAATATATAAATTGAGTGTCAGGGTTGACTTGTTTTGTTTGGTTTTTGTACCAGGGATCAAACTCATGACCTTGCATTTGCAAGGCCGGCAGTTATGCCACTTAGCTAAATCCAAAACCTGAGTTCCAGGTCTTGGAATATAACTTTTCATTTTTTATTGTCAGTTGTTGTATAATTTTGTGGACAAGGTATATTTCTTGCAACATAGTGAAGGATCTTATTTTTATATTAAATTATAGGTAAAGTTAGGGGATGGGCAGGAAAAGTTAAAGCATCTGAGTGAAGTTTCTGACAAATAAACAGTTAAACAGGCTACAAAGAGGGAGAAACAGAGAGAGAGAGAGAGAGAGAGAGAGAGAGAGAGAGAGAGAGAGAGAACACAACTAAGAAAAATGAAACAGAGAAATGATAAGGCCACCAGACCTGGTTCACTTCAGATGCCAAGGCCCATATTGCCTCCTCCCTCCACCTTCATTGAAACACAAAAGGAAAAAAGTGGAGAAGGGATGTGGAGTACATTAAAAAAACAAATCAAAACAAAACCCCCCTTGATATATAAAATATACAGTAACACCTAGATATTCACACACTTCTGTGTAAGCATGTATACATTTTGTTATCATCCTACCAAGTTAGTACAATACAATGCACATGCATCTCTTCCTTATAACCCTGACTTGAATGTGAGGCTACTACATCTCTCAGGAAAAGTACAGTACAGCACAAGGGGGCCACAACAGTGCTCATCTGAGAATGTGCACATGGGAGTGGGAGGGGTGGTGGCCAAATCAGGGGTCAACTGGAACAGCCAATGCAGGGGTAACAGTTCTCAAGGATGGAGCCCCTTTCTTACCATCTGATAAAGGAGTCAAACAACAAAGATCCCCACGTGCCAATTGTGTACTTCCTGCCTCACTCCAAGGTAGCTGTCTGTCTCCTTCTTTCTCTTCCCTTTCCAATAAAGTAAGTTTGTTTATCCTTCTAAAACTTGTATCACTAATTACTTCACAGGTATAAAGTGTTACAAACCCTAGCTGTGATCTATCATCATCAGACATCTAAATGAGGCTCCTAAAGCAGTAGGTGCTTCCCTGTGGATGCTGGGGGTTGTGGTCCCCTCTCCACCTGACTGTTGGCTCTGGTTTCTCCCCCCCTACTTAAGGCAGGGGAGTCTTGTCCCCCTTGATCATGGTGGCTGGGGCCTGTGGGAACCACACTGAAGAGGAAGTGGAGCCTTGCTGTGAGGTCTCAGGCCCTCCTGACATGTCACTCTAGGGAATCCATTTACTCAGAGTGGCTTCTGAGCAATGTGGCATTGTATTCCTTGGGGACTGCATCCTATTTGGGTTAAAACATTACAGGAGAAGAAAATTCACAATGTGATTGCTTTATGGTTTGAAGAGAACCCACGTTCACTCCATGCAACATCCTCTAGGCCTAGCACCAGGCTTTTATCTCAGAGGGCTCCCAAAGATGAGGAACAGTTTGACCCTTAATGATGAGTACTACACTCCCAAGGACTTTCTTTCTGTCTAGTTCTCACAATAAGTCAGGAAAATGTATGAGACTGGATTTTTAAGGAAGTAGGATATTGGTGCAAGGAATGTTAACCTAGATCATGTTGACAATAAGGACACAATAAGCAAGTGTTTTGGATGTAATGTAAAGATTTTTATTTTCTTCTCGTTATTGGCAATAGAACTGAGGACCTTGTACTTAAGAGGTAGTCACTTTGCTGCTGAGCTAAATCCCTGGCTGATGCAACAGTTTATGGACTTAAAATGTGACTAGTTTATTTGGCTGGTGGACAGAAATATGGATCAGGAGATGCTCACTCTTTTTTAAAATTTTATTTAAAGAAAAAAAAAAAACAGAAAAAGAGTAGAAATATTACATAATTTCAAAAAAACAGTAAGAAATCACTAGCTGATAAATTACATATTGTCCTTATAGAAATAGTTGTTCAAGTTACAAAAGGAATTTCTTCATTGTTCTTTCATGGAAGTATCTTGTTTCTGCTTTAAATTTGTATGGAAGTTTTGCTGGGTACATCAGTCTGGGTTGAATGTTGTTTTCTTTCAGGACTTCAAATATCTCACTCCAAGCTCACCTTTACTTGAGGTTTTGTGCTAAAAAGTCTACCATGATTCTAATGGGCCTCTCTTGATATGTGAGTTGTGTCTTCTCTCTAACAGCTTTTAGCATTCTGGTTTTATGCTGCATTTCGGGGATCTTAATTATTATATATCTGGGTGTAGATTTATGTTGGTTGTGGTTGTTTGGTGTCCCACATGCCTTAATTATCTGCATATCAGATTTTTCCCCTTGTTTGAGAAATTTTCTGCTATTACTTCTGTGACTAATTTAGTTATGACACTTGTATTGAGTCCTGCCTCTTTACTGATGCCTGTTAGTTTTATATTGTTTCTCTTGCATCATCTTGAATCTGCTTGACTGTCATTTCATGTTGCTTTGTTATTTTTAAAAGTCCTATCCTTTCCTGATCATGAATTGCAATCCTGTCCTCAAGGACTGAAATTCTAGCCTCAGCTTCATTTAAAAGGTTTTGACAGCTTGCAATAAAATTTTTTGTTTCTTGGGTGTCTCTTTAAATTTGTCTCATGAGTTCTGCTTGTTTCCTATTTTGTCCATTCAAGGTTTCAATCAGTTTACAATGCTCCCGTTTTTTTGATCTATTTATTCTCTAGTTATACTGAGCATCTCCTTTACTAAGGTTAGTATTTCTGTCTTTACATGAGAGATTAATTCTAATTTGATTTCCTTTATTGCCTTATGGAGTTGTTTTTTTTTGTACACTTTCTATCTTTTCAGATATTTCCAGTGTGTTACTTTTGAAGTCCTCTACTTCAGTGTCTCCTGTACATACTCCTGATGGACTAGATGCTTGAGATTGCATTTTGCTTTTTCATTTTGCCATTTTCCACTTTCAGGTTAATATTTTGTCCTTGGAAGGAGGAAGACAAGATGGCCGACTGGTAGGTAGCAGGAGAGAGAACCTCTGTGAGAGAGACAGCTCAAATGCCAAAATAAAACACCCTGGAGAGACCCAAACGGATAGAGATGGACTCTCACAACCTAGGAAAAAACTAAAGTGCAAAAAACAACTTGAATATGAGGTCCTGGGACTACCATTAGAGAAGCTAAGATCAGCGAGCATGGCGCCCTCCTTGAGCTGCCTAAATTCCTGCCCAACCTGAACAAGTGATCTGCATGGAAGAGACTGGCTTGAGCCGCTGGAGGGCAGAGCTGAACAGCCCTGCACTCGACCCACCCAGAGGCACGGTATATTCCCACCCCAGCTTTACTGAAGTTGGAGGTTGGGGAGCCTAGCAGTTTTTTTGGACTGGCATCAACACACGGTGAGGGATGGGGCCCTCCCACAAGAAAGGGGAAACTGACTGGATGACATGTTGGATTTGGGCAGGAAAGCCCTAACTCCATAAGGAAGTGGCTTCAGCTGGTTGCTTCCCTAGCAGAGCGGATTGGTGGAATCTGCTTGGAATCGGCCACCCCCCTGGCAGGGACCAAGTGAGTCACTACAATATTACATCCCTGAGATCAGTGCACACTGATGCAGTGAAGGCCTGCAAAGGTTGACTGGCCCAGAAGGGAGGAGCTAGCACACACTGCCCATGGGTGAACTCTAATCTCTGATAACCTATTGAAGAGGGCTAAAGCTCCTAGCCTGCTCCCTCTAGAGGAGCCTTAACCAACAAGAAAAGGGGCTGGGAATTACACTGTACACTTGTATGGAAGGAACCAAAAACATGATGAAAGGGAGAAATAAGAAAAAACTCCCAGCCCCCAACCCTGAGAATATTGATCCAGGAAAGGTAAATACAAAAGAGATTGAGGGCAACAAAAATGGAACATCAAACACAGCGTTAATGGACATATAGAGATATCATCAGGACCTCATAAGCGGAACCAAAACTGAAATATTAATTCAAATGAAACTAGAGATAAATAGATTAATAAAAGAAGGGCTGGGCACCTATCAAGAAGACACAGACAGAAGAATGGAGGAACAAAAATGGAGAGAAAAATTTAATGAAGAATTCAGAAAAAAACTAGATTTCATGGAGCAAATACAAAGAGATTATCAGGAAACTAAGGACTCGATAGAAAAGTGGCAAAACTGCCTGAAAGAAACCAAAGATATAATGTCAAAAATTGAACACAGGCTTGCAATGTGGGGTCATGAAAGGGAAGATCTCTTAAAAATAACAAGGGAGCAGGCAGCAAAGATACAAAGGCGGGAAGATGACAAAAAGATCTATAACTTAAGAATAAAGTATGTGAATGTAGAAGCAGGAATCAATCCAGAGGAATTACAAAGGCTATTCACAGAAATTATTAAGGAAAATTTCCCAAGCATAGAAAAAAGAAATGATATGCAGAGGTATGACACATACAGAACTCCAGCCACCTACAACCCAAACAGAGCTACACCCAGACACATAATAATCAAGATCCCAGAAATTCAATATAAGAACAGAATATTAAAAGCCATCAGAGAAAAGAAACAGATCACCTATAAAGGAAAACCCTTCAGAATCATGGCAGACTTCTCAACACAGACCATCAGGTCAAGAAGAGCTTGGAGTAAAGTAATTCAAGTGCTGAAGGAGAACAATCTCCAGCCTAGATTGATCTATCCTGCACAACTCTCTCTAGAAATTAATGGAGAAACAAGATGCTTCCATAACAAAGAGGAACTAGAGAATTTGTGACCATCAGTCCAACCCTACAAAAAATACTGAAAGACATTCTAGGGAGAGAGAACAAGAATACAAGCATTTCAGGAACAGTGGCAGAGAGGCCTCAGTGAATGGGGCAGACAGTGGAGTGGAAGAGAAAAATAGACTATCAATGGCAGAAAAATAGAATAGCAGAAATGAGGCAGAGAAGATTGGCTATGATCTCTAGTATAGGGGGCCTTGAAATACTGACAGAGAGAAAAACAGGCAGAGTAGATCAGGAGATAGGGTCCATTGAGCTGCTCCATATAGGGAGGCAGTGGGACCCAAAGAAAGCAGTGCACCCCATGGGAGGGAATGGGGAAGAATTGTCTAAAAAAGGGAGGCAGAGGATACTGTTAATGGGGTAACAAGATTTAAAATTTACATTATTCTCACCACTCTGCTTGGATGGATTACGTGATGTTCCAGTTCATCTAATTACACTAGACTTGAGGACATGGTCAGCTATCCCCAAAATTAGAGGACATATTATGGTAATCATCCCTAATTTTCCTATCAACTTAATCTGAAGCCCTGTATAACTTATACTGTCTGATCTTATTTGAATCTGGTTTGTTAGATTGCTACTTTGTATTGACTGATTTTATTTAAATCTGTTATGTTGGATAACATCAAGTCTAAGTGTATAGGCAACTACACTGAATATGACAAGATCCACTAAGATACCCACTCTGGTTTGATTATTACTTGCTTTTGAAGTCTTATAATATCTCCAATGCTTCATTTTATTAATGTTGTTATACACTGCTGAGACACCATGGTAACCATTATAGATCACTTTGCATTGTGGTTTTATGTGACTTTTCTGCCTCATGGTTTTCTAGGAATTGTTTTGTTTTATCTTGCTTTGTTTTGTTTTTCCTGCTAATACAGAAATGATAGATATACAAGTAGAGACTCATGCATGTGTAGAGCTTATAAACAGTTTATGAGAACCAACTATAGAAGACATGTTGAAATGAGCAACTACTTTGAAGAAAAAGAGACACTACAATACCCAGTGCTGATTCCATAATGTCATGATGTGATGTCTTGCAAAACAATCACTTTTTGTTCAAAGTGATCTTAGCTTGCTTTGCCTTGTATAAGTTCAACACACATGAAGGTATGGACAGCTGTTTTGAGGAGAATGAGAGACACTATGACAGCCATTCTTGGCTTCCCTAATGTCTGGTCTTGAAGACCTGAAATGCCCTCCTCGTTCTGCTCAGATCAATTCTATACTAGGTTGTTTCATGTGAATTCCCTGTATGTGACAATATGGACAACTATTTGGAAGAAAACAAGAGTCAATATGATAGAGTGAATATCTCCGATTGTCTACTTTTGAAATTTTTGTCTCTTACATTGCTTTCTTGTGGTCCACTTTGCTCTGTTTTGTTGTGTTTAATTCTACCCTTTTGATATAATTGCATGTATATTTGCATGGGTAAGATGGATGACCATATTGCTGTTTTTTCAGATTGTGGAGCAGAACTGTTAACAGTCTCACTGTTTGTATGTCTACATTACATGTTTTATCTTTGTAAATTTAACAACTCTTTCCAAGAAATCAGTATGTAATTTGTCAAGCAATAATTTCTTAGGTTTTTTTGTTGTTGTTCTTTTCCTCTTTTCCTTGGAATACTGTATTGTTGCCACCCTTTATTCTGTTTTTTTTCTCTTTAGATATAATTATTAAAAAAACGTTTTGTCCTTGAATCCCACTAGTGTCAACTCTTGGTAGTGTGTATCTTGGGGTCCTACCATAAGGTTGATGTTTATCCAATTGCTGGGTCCCACAATGAAGAGGTGGGCCAGCCACTTGAATTCCCCCTGAAAGTCATATTGGGTGAGTCCTATATTCTTCCTAGGCTGACAACCTAAGAGTACTGGTAGAAATCAACTCCTAGCTCCTGCTGTTATTATGTCTTCAGGTTGTTCAGAGTCACCCAATCTCCCTATTTATAGTGTTTATCTTGGCTGGGACCCTAGTAAGTCTCTGGGTTTCCCAAAGGCCCCCTTAATTTTCTTTGGGTTGGGAGAGGCCTTACTGTTATCCACCTCAACCCACCTGATATTGTCTGTTGGGAGGAAGGACTCTCCCACCCACTTGCCATGCTCGCCAATGGACTATTCTGGAGACAGCTTCACTGTTGCTCCTGTTTACCCACTGAAAGTGGAAAACTCTATTTTATGGGCAAACTCACCTCACTGATCGAAGCCTGCTGAGTTCTTCTATTTGAATGAGGGGTTACTGAGTCTCGCCTTGATACTGCATGGTTAATACACTGGAGTTCAAGTTTCTGGGTGAGGCATGGGAACCAAATATGAACAGCAATACTAGGTCCAGTACATGGGGGGTCCTGATGGCAGTGGTGGGACTGTAGGGTTGTGTGTCATGGGCTAGAGTTCTAGCTTGTGAAGTGTGTGGCCAGGACTATGGGGAAATGGGAGTGGCCCAGTTCTGGCTTGGCCCCACCTCCACCACTGACTGGAGTTCCTAGGTCCTGCCAGTTGTTCTGTCAGGACATCAGGGGTCTTTGGAAGGGTCAGAGTCTAGCCTGTCCCTCTGTGCTCCACTGGCTGGAGTTCCTGGGTCCTGTGAGGTGTCCTGCTGTGATAACAATGGTTAGAGTATGAGCCTGGGTCTATCCTGTCCCCATATATTTCACTGGCTCAAGTACCCAAGTTCCATGAAGTGGTCTGTTGGTATGCAGGGGGTCATGGGAAAGGCCTGAGTCTAGCCCGGCCTCAAGTGTGTCACTGCCTGGAGTTGTCAGGTGTCTCACAGTGGTCTACTGAGATGATGGGGATCATGGGAGGTGCTTGGGTATAGACCAGCACCTCGTGCACCAATGGCTGGAGTTCCTGTGTCACCTGAGTTGGTCTTCCACAACAGGGCTCAAAGGAGGGGCCTAGGTTTAGCACGGCCCCATATGTGCCAGTGGCTGGAGTTCCTGGGTCTCTTAAGTTGGTCTGCTGGGACAGTGGAGGTTGTGTGAGGGGCTGAGGGCTAGCTTGGCCACAAGTGTGAAGCTGACTGGAGTTCCTGGGTTCCATGAGGTGGCTCTCTGTTAATCTTCTTTTTAATTCCCATAGAAATTAAAAATGCTTTGTGCCAGGTCATAGGGAGAATGTTTTTGGCTTGTTCTCCTTCCAGGACTTGCATGCCTTATGCCAGGTCATGGGGAGGGCAAATTGCCTTCTTTTTCTTCTTGTTACTCCTGTTAGGGTCAGCAAGGCTTGTATTGCCTCACAGGAATGAGAAATTTGGCTGGTATTCCTCTCATGACCTGCATGACTTGTATTGAGTAACATGAGAGGTGATCTGGCTGCTAGCTCTTCTTGATATTCCTCACAGATCCAACATGGCTTTGAAAGTGTTCTTACTTGTTATAAAAGAGATCATTTAGCATATATGTGGTGACACTGAAGTGCATGAAACTCTTTCACTCATAACATCACACACAAAGTTGCAGGTAACTGTTTTTATATGTCCCAGGAGTACATTCAAAAACATCAGCAAAATTTTAAAACATTAAACAAAGAGATAAGTAATATAATCATTTAATTTGTTTACAACTATTATGTTTATACATGATTGGGAATTACTCTATGGTGTGATGGTGCAGTATTAAAGTCATCAATTATAGTGAGACATCTTTATATTACCAGGGCTCACAATAGATAAAATATGGAAGTGACCTATTTATACTTATGTAGGATGAATGAAGACTGAAAATGTGCTGTGTCTACAAAATAGAGGTAAATTTGAGTTGCTTTAAGAAAAATGAGTGGATCTTGAGATAATGAGGCTATACTAATTCAGACAAAGAAAGTTAAATATCATTCAATGTCTAAAATAAAAGACACACATTAGAAACAATTCAAAAAACAAAATAAACTTATTAAGGAATTGATAATTAACTTCTGTGGAAAGATGAAGAAATCTGAGGCACAGCAAATTATACAGAGAATGTAAAGATGACCAAGATGTGCCATATAATCATTACATATCACAAAAGTATAGTGATAAGAAATTTATCAAAAATGTTGGATAAAAATAAAAGGTAAAGAAATTAGGAACATTTTTCAGGTGAAAATGATAGACTAGAATATTGTAAAGAAAAGGAAGAAGCATTTGTGATACAAAATGGAAAATGAGGGTGTCTACAAAGCAGGATACAGTAACTGTGGAAAGTTAAGAAATGTACACACAGATATATTGTAGAGTAAATATCCAAGCAAATTTTTGAAGGTACGAGTTTTCTTCCTTTGATTTTTAATGCTGCAAGTATTGGATTTATCTATTGGTCTTTTCTTCATTTGATTTAGAAAAATCATCTATTCATTTCAGTTGAGTATTTCTTATTATTAGGTGGATCAATTTTTTAAGTTCTCCATTCCCTTTATGCTGGATAGTCTTTCATTGTCAAAGGAATAGCTGGAAAAAAATTGTCACATTTTATAAGGGAAATAAATTAGAAAATCCTAAATACTTCATAGTTTGTTTTATGTAAGAAACAGGAATATAAATGTGTTAAATTGCAAAGAAAAGAGAGGTTAAAAAAACAGATATTTTGCAACACTAAAGGGAACCAAGAAATGGAGGGATATTAGAGGTAATCTGGTGAAACAAGAATTAAAGTGTTTTAAGCATATGTTTAAGGGTTTAAAATAAATACATCCATTATACACCATAAACACAATTGATAAAATGAATAAGAACTAAAAAATTTAAAAAGCTAGAAAAATTTGAGACAGAGGGAGATAATCATAGATGAAATCGAGAAACTCACTAACAGAATCAACATAGTTGCTGTCACTGTTTTCTTTCAGAAAAGAGCATTACACAGCACAGGCACACATATTCTCACCACAGGAAGAGGGATCTGTGAACCACAACAGAAATATGCCGGAGCTGGAACAGCAATCAATCAACTTACAGATCAGCAGAGCAAGACCTAGACAATGGGGATGACATTCACACAGCATCCGATTCTATATGGAGAAAACAGCTGTTCATGGCACTCAACATTTCACACCTTCATAAAGCAAGCATCATTAATATAAAAAGCATGATCTGAGTATATGGACAAAAATGAAAGCTGATGAAGAGTTAAAAATACAACAGAGCACTGTCACAAGAGCTGCCATATACTCTTTTTTTAATTCTTTTTTTAAAAAATTTTATTTTAAAAGGGAATAAAATTAAACACAACAAAACAAATCAGAACAGGACATAAGAAACTATAAATTTCAAAGCTAGACAACCAGAGATCTTCACTATCTGTCATATTGTCTCTTGTTTTCTTCCAAATGGTTGTCCTTATCTTTGCATATGGGGAGCTCATACTATATAACATAGCCAATCTTTTCACAAGATGTGTAGTTCACTGGCTCCCACTTGCTAAGCATGGGGGAGGGGGAAGTGGAGCCACAGGATGGGGGACAGGATGACATGAGATGTCTGATTCTCAGCCCACATGCTGGTAGGATCACAGCTGCCTCCCAGAGAGGGGAGGAGTTCATTGTTCTCCCAGCACCTTGAGTCAACCACACAGCACAGGTCCCAATTCATCAGGGTCTCTCTCCTTCGGGCCACCAAAAGTCTGCCACACTCACAGCCTCCCCCCAGAGACAGGAGGAGCTGTTTGTTCTCCAGGTACCCCGAGTCAACTGCATGGTGCAGGTCCTGATGAACCAGGGTTTCTCTCCTTCAGGCTGCTAAAATTCTGCCACACCCTCAGCCAGAGAGGGGAGGAGTTCCTTGTTTTCTCGGTACCCCGAATCAATGAAATGGTGCAGGTCCCAACGTGCCAGGGTCTCGCTCCTTCAGGCTGCCAAAAGTCTGCCACACTCACAGCTGCCTCCCAGAGAGGGGAGAAGCTCCTTGGTTTCCCAGCACCCTGAGTCAACTACACGGTGCAGGTCCCGAGATGCCAGGGGCTCTCCTCTGCAGGCCTCCAAAAGTCCTCCATACTCACCTGCTATTTCTTTCTGATGAATTGACCATTCCATTTCCAAAGTTCTGAAATGGCCAACAGACCACAAAAGATTCTCTTTAGGCTCCTGTTTGAAAGCAGCAGCTACATTAATATGCTGGCCTTGCTTCAGGGCCACTAACATATAATCTTGAATGTGTCTTTGGAACCAGACTTGCCCAGAGAGCTCACATATGCTGTGAACATTGACTGCTCTGAAGGTCCAAACGCAGTGCTGTTTATGGAGCAGGAAGATATGCAAATAAGGCCTCCCTGTGATCAGGAAAAGCAACTCAGCATTCAATCTACAGCTCTACAGAGGAGTCCAGCCCTGGATGCTCCACTGTAGTCATTCAGTGATTAGGACATCGCTCAGAGGATCAGTTTGGAATTTAGGCTGAGTTGGGTTTTCCTGTTGGCCCTTCTAAAAGGTAAATTATGGAGAACAAGGGATAAGGGAAGGGGAAGTGAACATGACTGGGATAAAAGTGGCCATGTGTGGCAGTTTCCTGACCAGGATGCCTTTGTGTTTTCAGGTGTCCGGGCTGAGAAGAAGCTGGTGGAGTCAAGGGACATTTGGTGCAGCATGGGGGTTTCCTGAAATTCTCCTGTTAAACTGCTGGATTCACGTGCAGTAGCTATAGCTTGCACTGGTTCAGCCAGTCTCCAGGGAAGGGCTTAGAGTGGATCATATATATCAATGAAGACAGTAGTTACATGAGCTACGCAGACTCCATGAAGGGCTGATTCACAATCTCCCAAGAGAATGACAGGAACACTCTGTAACTGCAAATCAGCAGCCTAAGACCTGAGGACAGGGCTCTGTATCACAGTGCAGAAGACACAGACTGAGGGGACATCAGTGTGAGCCTGTACCAAATCTCTCCCAACTCTGAAACAGAAATGGGTGCTCTTTCCATGGGGAAAGAAACAGGGCACCAGAAGCAGGTGCAGGAAAAGAAGCTGGCATGTGAGGGCTCTCATTTGGCCTCTATGATTTTCTTTCTGTTTTGACATCCTCTGACCTGAGGAGACCCTGAGCTAAATAGCATTTAGAGGACTTTTGACCTATCCAAAGTCAAGTAAACATTCTAAGTTAAAATTAATTGCATGAGTGCATATATATATGTACTTTATGTACTTACTTTTTCCATCTTCTATTTAGGAATTTCACTTAATATTTATCCATAGCATCTCAAGGAAACCTAAAAATTTTGTGAAATGTCATTTGTTTTAAAGTCATATTAAGTGGGTGTGGTGGCTCATTCTTGTAATCCTAGCACTTGAGTGGCTGAGGCATGAGAATCAATTGAAAACAGAGACCAGCGTGGGCTACTAAGTGAGCCCAAAGCCAACCTGAACTGCATAGTGATACCATGGCTATAAAAGACAAAAAGTTTTGAATAAACATCATCTGAAAAAGAATTAGCTAATTTTATTTTCATGATTTGTTGTCAAATGCTGAAATAAATGCTTCAGATTAAGGAATTAAATCCATGACATCCCTGTTTATAAGATCTGAGAAAGCACAGCCCAATCCTCCCTTTGGCAATGTAAGAATACCTGATTCCAAGACAAGTCCCAGTTCCATTAGGAGTCCCTTGTTCAGGGAGGGGAGAAGGGTAGAGGGGGAACCTGGTGAACTCAGGAAAGAGCCCATGGGCTTTGGTGAACTCTTTCTTTCCAAGGGCAGTAGCAGTACTTGGACTTACACTTTGTTTTTGGACCTTACAAATTAGAAATTCATAAAATATAACACGGTACCAGGTAAACACTCTCTCCCCACTCTGTTTCTATCCCTTCCTCTTTCTCTATCCACATTCATTTAAATCAGTTAAATAATGGAGACTATGTAAGAACAAATGCTCTGCTTTCATATATTTATGATTTCCTTTTTAAAAAAATTATGTATTATTTTTACCCTTTTTCTGTTTTGCTTTTTTCACTTTAAATAAAATTTTTGAAAAAGAAAAAAGAGTTTCCTTCCTGAATTGATTTTCATAATTCTGCTCATACATATTTAGTTCATTTTATAACAGTCTCTTGTCTCAGTTGATTCTGCATTTATCAATGTCATATACTTACTTCCATAATTAATGTAATTGTTATGATATTCTTTGAAGCAGGCAGATTATAATCAAAAGACATTTGTGAGCCACATGAACAGCAAACATGTTCACATAAAGTTAAATCTTCTTAAAAGATGCATCATGGGGAGTTCCTATAGACCAGGCCAGAGGGTTTGCAGGTAGGATATAACATGTACCCTGAATCTATAGAGCCACAGTATATAAATCTCCACAAAATGGAAATTTATTCAGCTGTTAGGTGCAAAGCTGGACAAGCTGAGTTTTGGAAAATCCTAGGCAGTATTGATGATCGTATGGTATATGTGGCATTTATTTTTCTTTAAAACAAGTGATGTTAGTACATGAATTTTTTTTCTAAACTAAAACTTCAGTATTGATGTTTAATGGCAGTACTTACACTTTGAGAGGAAGAAGTGTTTTGGGTTGCACTTTGGGCACTCCTCTCTAAAATGGTATCCATCCTTACCCCAGAGTAAGTGTTTGGACTTTAAATGACTCCTTTAGCTCATGGGTGGACTTACCTCCCAGGGCATCAATATTAAAATGTGAGGCCTACAGCAGTGCTTGGTTCATGAAGACATCAATGTGTTAAAGGGATTCATTCATTGATGAGGTCTCAGCTGAATGACCTGTTAGAAGGTGGGAAGTAGGTCACAGGGCTGTGTCCTTGCACCCAGTGACATATTGAGCAGAACAGTTACCACTCCCTGTTGGTGGCAACCCAAGATATTAAATCAACATTGAAGAAGCTGTGAAAGATTTTCAAAGCCAGGCACCATCATGAAACAGAGCCATGTGAACCATGGGCTCCAGGAAACTGTGAGACTTAAGATGGAGGAGAAAGTGTGGGAGAAACTCATCAGTGGGTGCTGTGGGAAGTTCCATAGGTGCAAGTTGTTCTGGGGTGCTGCTGAGCAGTAGGAAGACTGCTGCTAACACTACTATACTATTTATTACACAAATCCAGCAGAGAAGAATTTAATGATATCACAAAACATGATCATTCTCAAAGAAGTCTACAATTCCACTCTTATTAAGCCCTATATATTTCATACATAATTGAAACATTTTATGGTATCCTAAAACATATGTAATTCTGACATTTAAATATCAGTTCAAGCAGAATCAAAACAAAATTAAAGGAAACAAGAACACAACCTACCAGAAAAACATTACTATGAGACATTTTCCAGCTATTTCAGTCATAATTGCTACTTACAGAAAATAAATATCACTCAATATATGCATGGACAAATGAATTGTGCAACAGAGCTCTTTAAAATTAGTTATGCCTTATGATGTTAAACACAGTGCCATTTTTCTCTGGTTTTTCATACTACATCTACTAGTGTTTTATTCAAATTTTTTACCTCATTCATGTTGCCACATAGGCATTCCTTCCTACCTGTGACTTCTCTCCAATGCCATTCTGCTCTGAATTTATGAATGGATATGGTTCTTTGCTGCCTCAGTGTTATCACACAAAAGGACTGCTCCACTTCACCGATCACTGCAGGTTTTCTTATCAGCTATATTTAAACTCTTTAGCTCTCCAGAATTGGTGTGGTGACTTCCTCCTTACATCCTCACAGTAACAATGTATCCACGTTTGGAGTGAGTCACAAAGCACACCAAGAAGATCTGCATACTGTGAGGATTTTACCTGTGGGCATATCATGAAAGAAGCTGGCATTTTTATTTGATATCTGCAATCTGGATATTGATGTAGTTTTTATTTCCTGTGGTGGTCAGTTTGATAGAAATCCATTTTGTGCTATTGCTCCTCCCTGGGGGCCCCCTCTTGGGCTATATATAGTGCAGCAGGAATATCAAGGATTCCCTCCTTCAAATGGGAAACTCCTTTCAAATCTGTATAATGATTCAAAGCCCTGAATCAGAATACAGTGTCCCTCAGCCCTCTGTCTTATCAGTAGCTGTCTTCCACTGAAAACTTCAGGTACAGTTTCCCTATGGTCAAATTCCTGCTAAGGGCCTGAAGTGAATGAGGAAATTTTCTTGTCTCAGGGTCAGCACATTACTCCTTTCTGTAGATGGAGACACTGAAGAGGAAATCCTTAGGAATTTTCCAGAGCTGTATTGGATTGAAATAGTGTACAAGAGTCACACTGTTTCCAGTTATCTGGGCCAAGACAGAATCTGAACCACCACCAAGAATCCAATCATGAAGAGGCTCTCCAAATTTAAAATGACAGCCACATCTGATAGCAGAAGGAAATGCTCAAAATTTTCCTTGCATGACCTTATCTTCCAGCACAGTCCCATACAAGTCACAGGAACAGAAGTTCTTGGGTAAGATAATATCTCAGACTACTGCTGTTAGGCTCAGCAGCTGCAACTACACAACGCCAGAGGAACCTGTGGCAGTCATCCTGGTCCAACCCCTTTGATCACAATCACACTGGGTACTGGCAGAAGAGGCCCCTATCACAGGCTTGGTCAGTGTGGAGGTCTCCCTGCAGGCACCAGGCAGTTACTGTTGACACTTCTCTGCTTTATGAAAGCTGCACTGGCTGAAAGTCCCGTAGTCCCTAGTTTTTACAGTGGCCTGGGATTGTGATGAAACATTTCCAAAGACTCCCCTTGTCCTCAGGCATCCCGTCTGATCTGAACCTTTGGCTGTCAGGACCTTTCCTGATGACACCTGACCAGAGACTTTCTCTAACCTGCTAAGTCATACATGTTTCTAGTGCAGTAGCTGTGTCTGTAATTGTATCCATCAGGTGCCTGGGAAACTCTACAGTGAATGGTGTTGGAGACCACTGCAAAGTGACTCTGAGTAGGATTTAAAAGTAACTAATTGGCTTTCTGTGTTTATATGTGAGTCTGTCCTAGGCATCGACCCCTTGCCTGGTGACAGGAGCTGATTCATGGTAAGTGAACTATATAAATCTATAAATCACTGGTCCTGACTGAGGCCTACTGTGGCTTGTGAGGCCAGAGATACCTGAAAAGGAAAGATAAGACCACATTTGAGGACATCCTGCCTCCAAGACTAGTTAAGTTAATAGAAACTGCAGCTGAAGGAATGTCACACCTGCAGTCACACTGCTACCATAAATGTCATCCTAGAGATAAGATGGCTTACCTAAATTTGTTACTTTGAGAAGTCTTTGAAGTGCCTCCCAAATTCCTGATCAGTTCTCATGCTTTCCTCAGTTTCCTCACTCTTTTTTTGGACATAATAATAAATATGGGCAGTCCACAGAAGTCTGACTTCAACCTCAGAATCTTGAACTCAACTAAAGTGTTTTAAAATTCCTGGAGCCCTAAAGTCATGCCACTTGTCTCATTTATTTAAGCCTTTGCTGTACACTTGTTTGAGAGATTGGGTTCTATGTCAGGACCAAACCATGATATACAACATAAAATTTTTTCTTTTT
>PVJX010025533.1:0-20512 GCA_004027295.1 Dolichotis patagonum | reverse complement strand
CCTCCTCCCCTCCCCATTAAGTGTTCCTTTTATTCTGATCTCAAAGCCACTTACTTCCCATTCAAAGGTTGATTTTTTTTTTTATCAGTTGTCTTCTGAAACCCTACAGAGCTATTCCATGCATGGAAATTAGTCCTATTCTGAGTAGAACTCTTACCACATTGTCTTCATTTGCCTTTTTCACCTAATAATATGTCTTGGAAAGTAGTCCATATCAGTACATGTAACATGACCTCTCTTTTTTTGGGGGGGGTGTTAATGCTTACTATTACAGTTTAGTATGAAAATATATAGGTCTGGAATGATTAAATGGAAAGGATGCTTAGGGCAAAATACAGGGGAGAGTGCACAGAGCGTCCATGTGTGCATACCACCCTCCCACACCCCATGTGTAAAATGGTCCAACTCCATTGTTTAGTTTTTATGGAGGTTTCAATAAGTAGCCATGGTTGAGTACATAGTCACCTGGGATTAACTCAATCTCCTGCCCAGAGTTGGAAGGTGCGGCTGAATGTACCAATCCTCTCATCCACCCTGGCCTTCCAACTACCAGCCCCCTTTCCGAAGCTGCCTAGGGGCTTCCAGCCACTAGTCATCTCATCAGCATACATAAGATCTCATCAGGAGGTCACAAGGGTTTTGAAGAACAGTATGCTCAGAACGAGGACAAAGACCAAATGTTTCTTTGATTCTTCTCTCTCATTCTCCTTCCCATCTGGCTATCTGGCCCTCCATATCTCTACTCTCTGGGTCTCTACATTCTAAGTACTTGGGACAGTGATGCCTAAATACGATTTTCTATGTCACATAAGCATACATATAGAAGTAACTTGTAGCCAAGCTTGGTGGCACACACTATATCCCCATACCCTGGGTGAGGCAGGAATGTGACATTGAGCCTAGCTCGAGCAATCTAGCAACTTTAGCAAAATTTGTCTCTAAATAAAGTAACTTTGGGGGGGGTACCGGGGATCGAACTCACGACGCTGCACTTGCAAGACAGGCGCTAAATCCCCAGCCTAATAAAGTAACTTGTAAACCATGTATTTACAGTCTCATGTATATTAGAAAATATTATAGGTAGAAGTTTGAAAAGAAACTGAAATTTAAATAGATTATTGATGATATAACCAGCTCTCTTCCCTTTTGGGTTCTTGTGACGAGGTGGCACAGAAGGATACAACAGAACAGTAAGCAGTGAGGGAACAGCCAGATGTGTGGTTTATTTAAAAAAGCCCTCATTAGATGTGGGGAGCAAGAGGGATGCCAAGGAAGTACCTGAATCTAAAGACTTATACAGCTCTTGGGGACAAAGGACATGTAAAAACACAAGTGCTGTGGCTTTGTTGTTTCTTTGCCAGGCTTCGAATTGCCAGAGAATTCTATTAGTGCTTTGTTTTTTGTAGCTTTAATTTTCTTCAAGGCCTATGTCTACCTTGTCTTCAGTTTACAGCAGTACTTCAGTTCACGAACTTAATTTTGTTTCATGATTCTGGAAAAGATGGCTACATTCCTGTTTGTGTAGGAAAGATGGCCCACTGTCATCCAATGTAGAGTTCACAAAAAAATTTTGCCAAATGCTTCTGTTTGCAAACAAAAGTATGAACTATAATACCACTGTACTTCTTTATTTGGTTTTTCTCAGGCCTTTCCCTTTGTCCTTTTATTTTTTTTCTCATCCCCCCACTATGTTGATCTGTGACTGCTGTTAGTGGGCACAGGGTGTCATTCTTTTTTTTCTCTTGAGACAGTCTCACTATGTAGTTCAGGCTGCCCTTGAACTCATTATGTTTCCCAGGCTGGCCTCAAACTTGCTGTGCTCCTTTTGCCTCAGCCTTCTGAGTGCTGGGATGATAGGCATGCATCACCATGACTAGCTACTTTGCTGAGGGGGCGCTGAGGACGCAGCAGTCAGGGACCACTACTAATGAAGTCTATTTAAGGGTAGAGGTCAGGAGGAATGCCTGTCAGAGAATCTATTTGTATCAGCATCTATAGCTTTTTGTTTTTATTGTTGTTTGTTTTTGTTTTGTTGAGACAGGGTCTCACTGTGTAGTTCACGCTGGCCTTGAACTCACTGTAGCCCAGGATGGCCTGTAACTCACAGCAATTCTGCCTCAGCCTCCTCAGTGCTGGGATTACAGGTGTGGGCTACCATGCCAGGCCATCCATAGTTTTAACATTGAGTATTTACAGGTTCCACATCCCAGATGTGACCAACCATAGATTAAAAATATCTGAAAAATAATTGTCTCTGTAGTTAACATACACAAACTTATTTTTGTTACTGTCCTCTAAACAATGTGGTATACATTGTTTTACATTGCCTTAGGTCTTAGAAGTAGTTTAGTGATGACTTAAAGTGTACAGGGGGAGATGTATAGATTATGTGCAAATACCATACCATTTTACATAAGGGACTTGAATACCTGCAGATGTTAGTATTTGCAGAGGTCCTAGAAAATAGTCACCCTTGGATTCCAAAGGGCCACTGTAGTTAAGTTGCTGGGCATCATATAGTTACCACAGAGTGGGTCTCAGATGTCAGTTGAGACAGTTTGGTTTTAGAGTTTTATGTTTATGTGCTATATCACTATTTTATTTATTTTTTTGTCTTTTTGAGACAAGGTCTTACTGATACAGGGAAATGAAATTCCCAACCTACTATGTCTGTGAGTTCATGTTCTCTAAAATCAAAGAATGAATTTTAGGAACAATGGAGGTTAAGAGTAGAATGTATTTATTGAGAGAGCGAAAGCTTCTGTCTGAGAGAGACAGAGAGTCCTGAGTGGGTTGCCAGGGACTGTCTTTTCCAGGGATTTTTATAGAGCAAAATCATGGGGTGAGACAGGTTTAAGGGGAAAACTGGGAACTCAAGAGGCAGATGGGCATAAGGTGGGACAGAACTATGGTTAACCAATAAGATTAATAGTTCAGATAAAATAGATTAAATCAAGGACAGATGGGGAAGCGAGTCATGTAGAAAGCGGGCATTCTTAGAGTGCAGTGACTCTTCCCTATGGGGTTGGAAAGGTGACCCCTGGCTTCCTCAGGGTGGTAGGGAACTATTTAGACTATCAGTCCTTAGGATATGGGTGCATTTGTTTGATCTTTTGTCTTGAAGCTTGGCCCACAGCAGGAAGTGTCTGTCTCCCCGACAGTTACAAGTTATCTGGGCTTCTGCATTGGCTCCTTGGAGGATCCAGCCCTGTCTGACTGCCTATAATATTTCTAACTCAGCTGCCTGCAACATCACTATGCAGTTCATTCTGACCTTGAATTTACCTTGTAGCCAGGTTCATCTTGAACTTACAACAATCTTGCCTCAGTCTCCCGAGTGCTGGGATTATAGGCGAGTATCACTATGACTGGTTCTATTCTATTCTATTTTATTTTATTTATTTATTTATTTTTTTGGTACCGGGGATCAAACTCATGACCGCACGCTTGCGAGGCAGGTGCTTATGCTGCTGAGCTAAATCCCTGGCCCTCTGGTTCTATTTTAGACTGATTGGCATAAAAGTAATATTTTTGTTTTAGAAATACACATAGCCGACATAGGCACCCCTTTCTTGGCAGTTAGGAGATTATCTGTAAGTTTGATTTTTAAAGATCTTTTTTATCTGATATAAATTAAAGACAACATGGAAGATTCTTTAGTTTTAGCAATAAGAAGACTGAGGGCCCTGTGCTTTTTGAAAGACAATTTTAGGTGAGGAATTAAAAGATTTTTGTTGAGCTTTTATAGTGGTTTTTACTGTGGCCTTTACTGTGGCTTTTTAGGCTCATTGAACCATAATAGCAACAAGCTAAAGGTATAGCTGAAGACTGTTAGCAGAGGCCAGTGCGGTAATTGGACACCTCCTCCTGTACATCTAGCCTAAATCACTATTAAGTTTTATATATCTTGTTGGTTACACTTTTCTGCTGTTTTTTTTACTTTATTCTTTTCATTCGTATATATTTGTCATACATGTTGATCACATCCATCATAGGAAAATTTTACCTGTACATAACACATCTCAATTCTTTTTTTTTCATTCCTTGCCCTGCTGTCAATCCTTCCCCTCTCCATTTACACAAGCTTTGTTTCTATTTTTCCCTTTCATTTTTTTCCTTTTACCTTTCTGCTGTGTGTTTAAGAACAAGTTAAAGTGAGACCTGTGTGAATTAAAATTAACCTAGTGGGGCTTGAGATAATAGCTCAGTGGCACAGAGTCTGCCTGGCAAAGTGCAAGGTTGTAAGTTCGATCCCTGGTACCTAAATAAATAAAAATAAAATAAAATTAACCTATTATATATCAAAGTCAGTTAAGGCTCATCAGGGATTACTTTTGGGACCATATACAGAGCCTCTTAGCTCCTCTGTCAATGTCCTCTGCTGATAAGTCATGATCTTGCTTGACTATATGACTTCTCTTGGAAGCATGGGAGACATTTCTCCTTTAGCAGAAATGTACATTGGTTGACTCCTGACCTCTGGGATCAATAATCTCCCTGCTCAAGAGGTTGAGTGAGTTAGAGTTGTAGGGACTTGTAGAAAAGTCATCTTATGTCCAGGATCCTTGTTGACTTGGGAGGGCCATGGCCAACATATTGACTATACTTTTAGCCCAGTTATCTTTTTTTAACTTGGGTCTCTAAGCCTTAGTTATTGAATACCAATCATTTATACCAGTTACCAAAGTGGAAGCATTAGGTTTCACTATCATAATCTTTTCTTTATGTCTTTTTGAGGTAGGGATTCACTATGCAATTCAGGCTGGCCTTGAACTCACTGTGTAGCCCAGTCTGGACTCAAACTTGCATTGATCCTCCTGCTTCAGCCTCACATGTGCCACCATGCCCAACCTTCACTATCATAGTGTTATGTGGATTTCAAGCACTTTGAAATATAAACTGTGACCAAAGAAGTATTATTTTTAACCATAATTGTCTTAGAAGTCAAACTTTTTTTTTGGGTGCCTTGGATTGAACTTATGACCTTGCATTTGCCAAGCAGGCACTTATGCCACTGAGCTAAACCCTTGGTCCTGAAGTCAAACTTTTATAGAATATAATCAGATAACAGTTATAAAGTTTTATAGAAAAAATTTGAAATCAAGAGCAAACATAAAATTTTAGCATAACAATTACATTGACATTATTAGATTAGAACTGTTGGTTTCTTTAATCTCTAAAGATGTATTTAACTATAATCCCAGCACTCAGGAAGCTGAAGCAGGAGGCAAGTTTGAGACTAGCCTGCGCTACAAAGTGAGCTGGAGACCAGCTCAGTGCATAGCTGAACTGCGTAGTAAGAATGTCTCAAAAAAAGTATTTAAATTTTACTTTGGTTTAGAATATATTATCTCAGAGAAGAGCTATGGATTGTTAGAATGTTTATTTACTATCTTTCTTTATTATAAAGCAAAATTTGAGTGCTTTTTACCCTTTTAATTTACATTTAGAGAAAAATCAACCTTTTAAAATCTTCTCAGTTGACTCCAAGTTTATTAAATAAAATCTAAATGTGATGCTTTGAGGACCTTGAGTTACCCATAACCATTTTATATACACTGTACGTCTTTCAGATCTCTCCCATCTACTTTTGGGGAAAGACAAAGGGAGAAAGAAAAGAAAAAAGACAGGGTCCTTTCTTGGTTCCCCCTCAGGTCAGACCATGAGTCACCCACCTTATCTTGTGGTCACACTGCCTGTGCAGCCCACCTCAAACCAAGAATAGGGTGCAGCCCATCTCACATTTTGTTAAGACTGATCTAGGCATTTGTGTCAGTTACACAGAGATCTGTTACATGTATCCAGAACAAGCATCCTTGTCTCTGGTACATTGCCATTTTAATCTTTATTAACAGATTAGGAAGGCAGGAAAAAGGAGTTGTACATAATAGTGAAGTTTACTCAAAAATTTAACCTAAAGATCTTTATATCTAGGGGCCTGTGTCGTATATAAGGTGCTCATAGAGGGTTTACTATAAATTACATACTGTTATAACACAATCATATAAACATTTTAAAAGTTTTTCCACCACAAACAACTTTGGTGAGGAAGTTACCAGTATATTAAAAGATGCTTGTCAGCTTTGTACCTTTGAAGACCTGTATACTTGGAAAACAGAAATATATTTATTACTCTGTGAGGTTAGCAATAATTAGTGTCACAGTTATACTTAGAAATTTTTGTATATATTTAGTTCTTACACTTAAGACCGAATTTAAATTTTTAATTTTTTTATTTTAAAGAGAAGAAAACCAAGAAAAATAAAACAGAATAAAGCCAATCAAAACAAAACAGTGTAAGCGATACAGAATTTCAAAACAAGATAATAGGAAATCAACAGTGGTTACTATAATGTCTCTTATTGTCTTCAAAATAGCTGCCCAATACCATCAGACATAGTAAAATCAAACAAAACAGCATAATAGAACCAATAAAAACAATGAATGCAATACAGGACTTCAAAACATGATAATAGTAAATCCAAAATGGCTATCATAATATATCTTGTTATCTTTGAAATAGCTGCCCATGCCATCAGATATAATAAAATCAAACAAGACAAAACAGAATCAAATGAAACCAAACCAAACAATGAAAATGCTATAGGAGTTTAAAACAAGGTAATAGGGAATTAACAATGGCTGTCACCTTTAGAAAGTGATCCCCCATAGATGCTATATTGCGTATCGTTATCTTTTTAATAGATGATCAGACTACTGGCTTTAGTCCTGCAAAGTCAATGAAACATTAAACACTACAAGCATTAAGTTGTATTTTACTTCAGTAGCTATCATCTCAGCCTGTGTTTCTCTGGATCAGCCAGTCACTTCCCAGGGAGGGAGGGATCTTGGCACTTTTTGTCTCCCACTGAAAGGGGCTAATGTTTGGTTCTCCTCCCTGCAGCCTGTGCATGGCACCAACTCACAGGAAATGGCTGGCTTCTTGTTCTCCCCACAGCCCATGCATGGTACCAACTCACAGAAGTGGCTGGCTTCTTGTTCTCTCCATGGCCCATGCATGATGCTGACTCACAGCAGAATTTAAATTTTTGAAAAAAGTTTATAGGCTGTAACTGCACTGATAAGAATTAAGGAACAGGGGCTGGGGATTTAGCTCAGCAGCATAAGTGCCTACCTTGCAAGCACGTGGTTGTGAGTTCAATCCTCGGTACCGATTTAAAAAAAAAAGTAAACAATTAAGGAACATCTATGCAAGATTTGGAAACAGTGCTGTTGACCACAAGTAGACTTACTACTCAGTATACAAGTGTGTCTCATACAGTAACAAAATATTTATTTAATCAAGGCTAATAGATGTAGGTCAAGCTTTAAATGGTAGGAATAGCTGGGGATATAGCTCAGTGGCACAGTGCCTGCCTGGCAAGTGCAAGGTCCTGAGTTTGGTTTCTGGTACCAAAAAAATAAATAAATGTTAGGAACAAACTTAAAGATTTTAAATGTTAGTCATTTTGTACATTAAAACTAGATGCATAATGTATAAAAGAGAACACAGTTATTTAGTATGTATTAAACTTATATAGTTTTAATAATGTAAACTTGTTTAAATCTTATAGCATATCTTGTTTTTAGATATATAGGTTATATTATAGCCTAAGACAATAGTTGTTTATTTAACCTTTTATAAACTAATTATTAAAAATGTTATAAGGCAACATTTGATTTAACTTTTATGTTTTGTTTTGTTTGAGACAGGGTCTCACTATATAGTGTAGGCTGGCCTCAAATTTATGGCAATCCTCCCACCTCATCTTCCCAAGTACTGGAATTACAGGCATGCATCACCACGCCCATGTTAATTTAACTTTTAAAAGTCCACTTTTTTGTTTTTTTGAGACAGGGTCTCACTATGTAGTTCAGTCTGGCCATGAACTCATTGTGTAGCCTAGACTGGTCTTGAACTCACAGTGATCCTTCTGCCTCAGCCTCCCAAGTGCTGGGATTACAGGCATGCACCAGCACACCTGCTTAAAAGTCAACTTTAGTAACCAAAAATTTAACAATGGAAAATATAAAAAACTAAGTACAATACAGGATCCTTGTTTTTAAATCTAGTTTTGTTAAGTTTACCCAAGAGCATCTTAATATCTTAAGAAAGCTTTACTTTTTAGACATAGATAATCTAAACTTTTCATTGTAATAAATTTAAATATAATGTTTAATAGTATTTGTTGGGTATAACACTGTAAAAATTTTGGGGGGAAAACCCCCAGAAAGTTTCATCTGTGGACAAACCTGAACAAATTTGTTCAGGCAGTTGCTTTTTTATCCACAGAGGGGGAGTCTTGTGCCATAATTTTTCCAAGTTCAAGGGGCCCCCACTTATCTTAACAGTTATCTTAGATGACTTATAAGAAACAAATCATAACAGTTAATACCTTTTAAGTTATGTATATTATCTTTTGACCAAGGAAAACTCTGTAACTTATTGTATATAGACAACAATAGGCATTGTATTTATAAAACCAGTTTTTGATATCATTTTGGTTGGCTAACAACTTGGATGGAAACATGTCACCAACTTTAAAAATATACTCTTACCAACTGATTTAAATCAGTCTAGTGTTAAGCTGTGTGAACCACAAGCATTTGAGCTGATATCTTGAGTGTATATCTATAAGCCAATGTAAGTAGAACATTTGGGGAGTGATATATACCTGAAAGTTAACATACATATTTCATCCTAAATCATATATAGTCTTTATGTTATCAAAATTTAAAGCTTTTATGGATAAATCATATGTAAGAATAAAAGGATATTGCTGAGCTAAAAATACTTTATGAAAAAATAAAACAATTTTATAATCAAGTAATAAGAGAATATCAATAGTTATTAAACTGTGTATCATCTTCAAAGTAGTTACTCAGAGTACAAGAACATTTCTCTGCTGGATACCCAATAGAGCTGTCTAGAGTTTGCTTCCACTGGGTAGCCTTTGGGTACACACTGGGGAGTAGTCCTGGTCAGGGTACCACAGTTGCCATCCCAGCTTCTACCAGTTCCATGCAACCAGAGACATCTCTTTAGAAAGGAATCCAGCTCTTCGTCTGGCTAACATTCCCACTGGTTTCAGTGGAGGATTAGTCAGGAGGTGCTGGGGAACCTGTCCTCTGCTTTGAGTGTGACTGCTCTCCAACAATTTTTAACTAGCCAGCAGACTACCCACTGTTTCTTAGATTTTTATAATGCATAAAAAAAGTGTGTGTGTATGAGTGTGCGAGAGAGAAACTGGCTGTTCTACCACATTTACCTCTTAGGGAGTTCAGTGATAGAGCATATATGTTTACCATGTGCAAAATCCAAGGCTTAATTCTAGCACCAAGGTTTACTGCCATACCATCCTGAATGTGCCTGGTGCCGGATGCTGGATCTCATCTGATTCTAGCACCACAAAAGCTTAAATATTGGTGCTTTTTATGGAGATCCTCTCTGTTTCTGCTTCTAGCAATCCTGATCTTGGGAATTTGAGCTTGAATGTTGAATTTAAAAAAAGAATCAGGGCATTTTAGACCTATCACTAGATATTACCTAATAAAAAACCACAGCTATATAAAAATTCAAAACAATATTTTTCTTTGCAGTACTTGGGATTAAACCTAGAGACACTAGGCCACTGAGCTACATCCTAAGCTCCTTTTTATTTTTAGGTTTCCTTTTTCCTTTGGTCGTACTAGGGGTTGAACCCAGGGGTTTCACACTGAACTCTGTATCCTAACCTTTTTTGTTTCAAGACAGAATCTCGCTACAATTGTCTAGGCTAAGTTTGAACTCGTGACTTTCCAGCCTCAGCTTCCCAGAGTACTGAGATTACAGGTATGGGCTACTATGCCTGACACTTTTTGTGGGTTTTTTTTTTTTGCAGTTTTAAAATTTTGCAGCACCTGGCAAGCATGAGGTCCTGAGTTTGATTCCTGGTACTCCTAAATATTTTATTGGTACATTTTAGATCTGCAAAATGATTGTGTTCATCATAGGAAATTTGTACCTGCATATGATATATCTTGCTGCTTCTTTTTTTCCCATTCCCCTATCTTCCCTTCAACCCTGTTTTCCTTCCTTATTTATAAAAGTTTTGTTTCCATTTTTCTTCTATTCATTTTTTCTTGTTCTTTTCTTCCTTTCCTCCCTCCCCCATTCTCCTTCTCATTGGAACATTTACTTTTCATCTCCCCGTATCTGTTACACATCTTGGTCCTTATATACACTTTCAGTTTCTCACACCAGAGAAATAATGCATTTTTAAAACATGTGTGTCTGATTTATTTCACTTGAGTATGCTCTCAAGGTGCATACATTTAGCTAGTTTATCATTCCTTATGGCTGAGTAATACTCTATTGCATTAAAAAACACATCATCCTTATCCATTCATTGGTTGATGGGCATTTGGGCTGTTTCTATAATTTAGCTATTACAGACCATGCTGCTGTAACTATGAGTGTGCACATATCACTGTGGTATGATGCTTTTAATTCTTTCGAGAAGTTACCCAGAAGGGGAATAGCTGGGTCGAATAGAACCTCTAGATTCAGTTTTCTGCAAAATCTCCACATTGATTTCCACAATAGTTGCACCAGTCTGTACTCCCACCAACAGTGGATAAGAGTTGCTTTTTCCTTACAGCCCCACCAGCATTTATTATTGGTTGATTTCTTGATGATAGCCATTCTTTCTGGAGTTAAGATGGAATCCCAGTGTTGTTTTAATTTGCATCTCTTGAATTACCAGTGATGTTGAACATAAAAAATCATGTATCTACCATTTCTACTTCATCTGAGAAGTGTCTTCATTTCAGATACTTATTTTTGGAGTGGGTCTTTAAATTTGGGGGATCTGATTTTTTTTTTGGTACCAGGAATCAAACTCACAACCTTGCGCTTGCCAGACAGGTGCTTAAGCCACTGAGCTAAATCCCTGGCCCTGATTTTTTTGAGTTCTTTATATATTTTAGATATTCCTGCTTTGTCCAAAGAACATCTGGCAAAAAATTTGTTCCCACAATATGGGTTATCTTTTCACTCTGTTGGTGGATTCCCTTTTTGTGCAAAAGCTTTTTTTAATGAGATGAGATCCCAGTTGATTCTGTGATACTTCTGTGTTGTTAAGGTTTTGTTCATAGTCTTTGTCTACACCAATGTCTTCAAGATTTTTACCTATTCTGTCTTTCAGCAGATTTAGTGTTTCTGTTGTAACATTTAGATTTTTGATCCATTTTGATTTTATTTTAGTGCATGGTGAAAGATATGCATCTAGTTTTAATCTTTGGCATGTGGAAACCAGTTTTTCCAACACCATTTATTAAAGAGGCTATCTATCCTCCAGTGAAGGTGTTTGACTCCTTGCTCAAAGAAAAGATGGCTGAGTGTGTTTGGAATTGTTTCTGCATCTTCTAATTTATTTGATTGATCCTTGGGTCTTTTTTTGCCAGTGCCTTGCTGTTTTTTTTTTTAATCACAGTAGCTTTGTAGTATAATTGCAGGTCAGGGATTTTGATCCTCCCTGCCTTGACTTTGTTGCCCAGAATGTGTAAATACCACATTGTTTCTCTGGTGTGAGAAAGCAAAAGTGTGAATAAGGACCAAAAAGTATAATATATATTGTGAAATAGAAAGAAAATGTTCAAATGGGAAGGAGAACTAAGGAGGGGGGAGTGGGAAAGGAAAACAAAAGAAAAAAATAAGAAAAGAAACAAAAATGTAAACAAAGCTTTTGTAAATAAGGAGGGCAAGAGGAGTTGAAGGGAGGGGATAGGGATGGGAAAAAAAGCAAGATATATCATGTACAAGAACAAATTCTCTATGATGAATGTGATCATTATGTATACCTAAAATGTACTAATAAATTTAATATTTTAAAAAAAAGTTGCCAGGTATGATGGTGCACACGTGTAATCCTAGCACTTGGGAGGCTGAGGCAAGAGGAGCACTTCAAGTTTGAGGCCAGCATGGGCTATATAGTAAGTTCAAGGCCAGGCTGAACTACATATTGAGAATGTCTCAAGAAAAAAGAAAAGAAAAGAAAAAAGAAAATCCCATAGTTGTGTTGGCAGATTTATTTCTGAAGCAGTTTTGTTTTGTTTTGTTTTTGTTTTTTGACCACTATGTAGCCCAGGCTGGCCTCAAACTCAATGCTCCTCCTGCCTTATCTCCTGAGTGCTGGGACACAGGTGCACCAGCACAACCAGCCCTTGGAAGCAGTATTTACATTATTCTTTATAGTTTCATGTATGTCATAAATATGGCATTTTAAAGTTTATAAAAATAGATACACAGAATGTTGAAGGAATATTTTCACTCTGACATTTGTTCCTTTAGAGCCAACACTTAGTGAAAGGCTGCTTAGTCCACTACAAACAACCTATGGAACTGAGTGCCTTTTCCCCCACCAAAAGACTTCTAAAGAAAGGACTTGCCAGATACGATGGTACACACCTGTAACCTAAGCACTCTTGAAGCTGTTATGGTTTATACCTAGATGCCCCTCCAAAGCCTCATATGACCATAGGTAGGGCTGCTGGGAGGTGACTGGATTATGGCGGCTTGATACTCATCAGCAGTAGTAAACTTACAACATGCATGCCACAGTGGGCTGTTTCTATCACTGTCAGCTCTAAAAGGTTTGCCATCACTGAGTTATAGAGGCTTTTTTTTGAGGGGGGACTGGGAATCAAACTCAGGACCCCACACTTGCCAGGCAGGTGCTGTGCCATTGAGCTATATGCCTGGCCCCATAGGGGCTTTTTTTAAGCCATGGATTCCCTATGTAATTCAGACTAGCCTTAAAGTAACTATGTAGACCAGACTAACTATGGAGCCTAAACTGCCCTTTATCTTGATCCTCCTGCCTCAGCCTCCTGAGTGCTAGGACTACAGATGTGCACCACCAGGCCAACTACTAATGAATTTATAGCTAAATGTAATGAGAGGTACAGCTTAGTTGAAGGACGTAGGCCACTGAGGGTATGGCCTGGAAGGGTGCAGCTCTACCTGCTTCTTGCCGTTATGCTGTGAGCTATCTGTGCTCAGCCATGTCCTTCTGGTAGTCACCCTGCCTTGGAGCCAGTTGAATATGGACTGAAACTTCTACAATCTATGAGTCAAAACCCCTTTGTACTTAGAGTTATGAGTACTGGTATTGTGTCACAGTGACAAGAAAATAACTTAGAGGCTAAAACAGAAGGATCACAAGTTTAAGTCCAGCCTGAACAATTCAGTGATTTACTGAACTCGTGTCTCAAAAAATAAAAAAAAGGGGTGGGGATGTAGCTCAGTGCAAAGGTCCTAGGTTTCATCTCCAGTCCAAAACAACTCAGTAAGAAGTTAGTGCTAAGCCAGACATGGTGGTGCACACCTGTAATTCCAGCACTTGGGAGGCTGAGGCAGGAGTATTGCCATGAGTTTGAGACCTACCTGGGCTACATACTTTTAAGGTCAGCCTGAACTGCATATGGAGACCCTGTCTCAAAAAACAAAGTTAGTGCTAAGTGGTTATTGTGTGCCAGGTATTTGTAAAGAAAATAGAGCTAATGATACTTGTCCAAACAGATCTGATAACTTGTAGAACAGTGTTGTCTAGGAACTTACTTTATAACTCTCACATACCAATTTGACAGTTTGGTGCCCAAGTTACGTGTGGTGGCACACACCTGTAATCCTAGCACTCAGGAGGATCACTCGGGAGTTTAAGGTCAGCCTGCGCTATATAGCACATTCAGGACCAATCTGGACTACACAGGGAGACCCTGTCTCAATGTTTTCAGGAACATAGATAGTGTGAACTGAGGTTAGGCTCCCCTGAAGATGGTTTCTCAATTAACTTATGAGACATACTGAGAGTTAAAAGTCACTCTGGGAAGAATGGAAATACAGATTAACAGGAGTCTGCTTGACATATCTTTGAAAACTACTATTTTTTTATTTTAAAGATAGTAAAATACAACAGAAGAGAACAAGGCCAATCAAAACAATGCAGTGGAATTGGTACAGAACTTCAGAGCAGGATACTGGGAAAACAATAATAGCTAGCTACCAAAATATGTCTTGTTATCTTCACAATAGTTGTCCATTCCATCAGGTAGAGCAAAAACAAAACAATAAAACCAGTGAAAACAGAATATGGAACAAAGCAAAACAATCAGAACAAAGCAAAACAGTGAAATTGGTATTGAACTTCAAAGACAAAAGGAAATCCCCTATATTTGCTATATTGCATACTGCCATCCTCCAGAGAGATGCTCAGACCGCTGGCATCAGGCCTGCATAATCAACCAAACAATACAAGAGTTTAGTCCCTTTATGTATATTAGTTACTATCAACTCAGGCTGTCCTCAGAACCATCCAGTTGTTAAGGGTGAGGATTGATTGTTAGCCTGAGGGCCGGTAGGCTTGTGCTACTTACCAGGAAGACTGGATCATAGCTTTCTTGGTGGGTCCCACGAGTTCCAGCATGACAGATTCTTGGGAGATGCTCGAAAACTACTGACTTAAACCCTTGCTACCATATCCACTAACCTATACCCACACTATTATTTTGCACTTAAAAATCCACACTGACAGTTCACAAAATACAAGAACTATTCAATACCTTTAAAATAAATAAAAACATACAAAACTTTATTTTTCATATAATTTTATTTTCTCCCTTCAACCATAATAATATGATATCCAAATTTTGTCTTAATTGGTGGGTCTGTAAACACAGGCTTATCCATTCCACTCACAGGCAAGGCAAATGCTGCTTCTTGAAATGGTCCTACCATGGACCCTCTTATCATCCAACCTAAGTCACCCTGAAAAACCAAAAAGATACATGATACAAAGTGGCCCTGAAAAGGGAAGAGTTCTACTTTAGTTTGAGAGAATTTCCTACATGAACACTACAGTTACTGGGTGTACTCACAGATTAGGCAGGCACTGCCTGAACATGAACAAAAATGAGTGTAAGAAGTCTAACCCTGAACTGATTACATAAGTCTGGTTACACAGTGAACTGATTACACTGCTGGACTTAGAGCTTAGCTGTGGAAGTTTGATCACACCTCAATTTAGACATAGGTAACTTATTCAACTATTTATAAACTGGATTTTTTAAGCAACTACTGAAGTTCTAAAAAATTTATTCATAAATACAAAGAAATGTAATAAATACATGAAAAGTACTTACATGATCTTTTATAAAAACTGAAACATGAAATATGGATTAAATAAAAATTTTAGGGCCGGAGATATAGCACAGTGGTTACAAGTGCCTGCCTGGCAAGCACAAGGTCCTAAGTTTGATTCCTGGTACCAAAAAAAAGTTTTTAACACAACCACATTAGGGAGATGCAACAAAGTAAAAGAGGGAATAATGCAAAAGTAGTTCTTTCAGGAACAGAATTTGCTATTACAGGCAAAGTAGACAGGTACATGCAGTGTTTCATTGTAAGCCCTTTACTTTTTTCACTATAAGCCTTTTAGAGCTACTTTATATTTTTAAAGAGTTTTTTCTGGTTTTTGGAGACAGGTTTTGCTCTGTAGTTCAGGCTGGACTTGAACTCAGGCTATAGCCCAAACTGGCCTGGAATTCATGGCATCCTCCTACCTCAGCCTTCCATGTGAGGGGATTATAGGTATGTGCTACCATGCCTGGCTATTTTATGGATATTTATAATTTATATATATCCAGACTGGGATAAAGCTAAATGAAGTAAGATGATGAAGCACCCATATTTAAAGACAACACCTTTTTAAAAAGATTATTGACAATACTATTAAAACATTTAATTTTTCAATTTTTATGAATTTTTTGTCTTTTTGAGTCAGGGTCTCACTATGTGGTTAAGTCTGGCCTTGCGCTCACTCTGTAGCCCAGGCTGGTCTTGAACTCACAACAATCTTCCCAAGTACTGGAATTACAGGCATGCATCACCACGCCCAGTGTTAATTTAACTTTTAAAAGTCCACTTTTTTGTTTTTTTGAGACAGGGTCTCACTATGTAGTTCAGTCTGGCCATGAACTCATTGTGTAGCCTAGACTGGTCTTGAACTCATAGTGATCCTCCTGCCTCAGCCTCCCAAGTGCTGGGATTTTAGGCATGCACCACCAGAACAGGCTCAAATTTTTGTTTTAAAGATTAAATCTATTTAAAAAGTACTTATAAACAAATGAGACATGACTAAAGCTTTTATAGTGATGTTTTCAAATAAATCATTTTAATCCCTACCTTTTTATGATTACAACATTGTTTTTATTAAAATTAATAATCTTCAAGATTGACTATTACTAATAAATCTTGATTTTTACTACAAATAGAGTATCCCTTCTCCAAAATACTTGGGATCAGCCAAGTTTCTGAGGCCATTCTGGACTATATAGTGAGTTCAAGGCCAGTCTGAACTATACAGCAAGACCCTGTCTCAAAAAACAACAAAAAAATCCCAAACAAAAAATTGGGACCTGAAATATTTCAAATTTTGGGATATGTACATGATGTGATATTTTGGAGCTGGAATCTAAGTCTAAGCATGAAACTCATTTATGTTACATATATACCTTATGTGTATAACCTGAAGGCAATTTGCTACAGTATTTTTCATAATGTGCATGAGTCATAGTTGCAGAGTGTGGAATTTTCCACTCGAGGCATATGTTGGTGCTTAAAGTTTTGGATTTCATAGCATTTTGGATATCTGGATCAGAAATGTTAAGTCTGTACTACACTAAGGCAAGGCAAAAATTTTTTTTGTACTAGGAATTGAACTCAGGGCTTTCATACTACATCCTTGGGGTAACATTTTTAACTTTTTACAATTTTGAAACAGGGTAGTTTGCTAAGTTGTCCAGGCTGGACTTGAACTCACAGTCTACCTGTCTCACCCTCCCAGTGCTAGAATTATATGAGTATGTCATCATACCAGATCAAAGCATAATTCAAAAGTTAGTTTTCATCTTCTACATACTGTTTTTTAATTTTTTTTTTGTCTTTGAGACTGGGTTTCACTACGTAGGTCAAGGTCAGGCTGGCCTCTAACTTGCAGCAATCCTCCTGCTTCAGCCTCCCAAGTGTGTGTGCCATCATGCCTGGCTCTATGTACTATTTTATAGTTAAAAGAAATGACTTGGTATTAAGTTATCTATATGGAAAGAATTATAATTTGTACTGCAGATCTTTATTTTACTGATATTTCCATGATACAACTCTAATCACTAAATTCTTTTTCATCAGTGAAATATATATTTTTCTTTATTCTTGGGCACCTTGAATCCTCTGAGGTTGAGGGGCCCCTATGCTGTGTGTGTCCATTTTGTCACTATGTTCCAGGCTGGTCTGGAACTCATTGTGTATCTCAGGCTGGCCTTGAACTCACTTTGTAGCCCAGGCTGGTCTCAATCTTTTTTTTTTTTTTTTTGGTAATGGAGATCGAACTCACGACTTTGTGCTTGCCAGCCAGGCGCTTATGCCAACTGAGCTAAATCCCCAGCCTGCTGGTCTCAGTCTTGCAAGGATCCTCCTGTCTCAGGCTCCCAAGTGCTGAGATTACAGGCATGTGCCACCATGCTCAGCTTGTGTCTCCATTTCTTTTGCTCTTCATTCTTGGCTTGCTGGAATGCAATGGCTTGACTGAGACTGTCAAGAGCAGGGTCTTCCCATTCATGTCACTTTCTTCTACTTCCTCAATTTCTTCTGCTTTGGGGATTTCCTCTTTCTTCTTTCCTTCCTTCTTCTTTGGAGACTCATGTTGTCCAACCATATTATTCGCACAGGCATAACTTAAGTGTTCACTTTTCCCACATTTGTAGCACTTAGATTTATCAAAGTACTTCTGTCCTCAGATGAATTCAGCTGTTCTTCCATTGTCAAAAGCAATGCTTGCTTTTATCACTCAACAAATGACTATTTGTTCTTTATGGCTCTGGTGCAGTTTTGTGCACTTTATCCAAAAATAAAAATGTAACCCCTTTATTCTTTCTCATCTTTATCTTTCATTCTAGTAACCCTCACAACTTTGCCATACTTGGAAAATATCTGTTACTGTTCATCAGGGAGAAGGACAAGTTGGACACATATACTGTGCTGTTACCTGGAACCAAGCTATTATTCATTTCTTCAGGCAGGGTGGGCATCCCATACAGCTGAGGCTCAACCTCAACTTCTCCTCATGCCTCACAGTGGCCTCAGAATCCCATTGCCCCCTGAAGGGGGGCAATCAGCACACAGTGGCCTCAGAATCCCATTGTCCCTTGAAGGGGGGCAATCAGCATACAGAGACCAGGTGGTTACAGCCTGGACATTTCTTTTCTTTCTCTCCTTTGTTTTGGAAGGGGAGCACTGCAGAAGGAACCCAAAGCCTTGCACTTGCTAGGCTCTACCACTGAGCTGTATCCCTAGCCCCACAAGTTGGATGTTTCTGTTTTTAAGGTTTGGGAGACAAGTTGAGACAGTCTCATTATTTTTTTTTATCAGTACCAGGGATTGAACTCACTACCACGAGCTTGAAAGGCAGGCGCTTATGCCGCTGAGCTAAATCCCCAGCCAATATTGAGATTTGAATTCATTGCCTTTGCCCTAAGCTACATCCCCAGCCTTTTTTTTTTCCATTTTGAGACAGGGACTTGCTAACTCACAAATGTGTCCAGGCTGGGCTCAAACTTGCAACCCTTCTGACTGCTTCCCAGAGTACTCTTAAGAGCTTTAAAACAAAACAGTTAAAATTAGTGGCAGAACATAGAAGCAATTCCTGCTTTTGTGTTTCCTCTGTGGAGGGCACAAAATTTTAAATGACAAGAGCAACATACCCCTTGCCTGGCTTTATCTTCACTATATTGTGCAGCCACTTCATTGAATCTCATTCCAGACTTTAACTTCTCCATGGCTTCCATAATGTTGCTGTATTTTTCACATAGAATGTGCCGGACCTACAAAGAAAAAGCATTCCATGTAATACCTGGAGATTCAAACAATTCTTCTCAGTATACTGACTAATTTGAGTTATTCTCACCAGCTGGGTGTAGTGGCGCACACCTGTAATCCCAGTACTAGGGAGGCTGAGGTTGGAAGATTACCATGAGTTCAAGGCCAGCCTGGACTACATAGTAATTTCAAGGCCAGCCTGAACTGCAGAGCAAGACTCTATCTCAAAAAAAAAACCCACAAAACAAATTATTCTCACCAGTTTGAAAAAAAACACATTAGCTTGGGGCAACTGATAATCCTACAAATTTGCCCATTTTGGTGACTGCCACAAATCCATTTCTTGAATCTAGACGATATCTCAGATTTCTGATTTACCTGGATGTGGTGGCACATGCCTATAATCCCAGTATACCAAGTCCTTGACCTACAAAGATTTGAGTTGTGAATTTTTAGATGTGAACAGACCTCACATTGTAAGCATTCACAGAGGCAAATAAATCACAGAAGTAGCTTGCATATCTGCCAGACACTGTCCCAGTTGTGCTGCTGTGTGCCTACAGTACAGCGTGATAGTATACATTATTTTGGTGTGTTCGGGTTTTTTATGCTTTCTATTGTATATCTGTATCAAAGGTGTATAAGACTTACTTTATCAGACTTACACATTAACCCAACTAGGAACATTCTTCTGGAACAAGACTCATTCATAAGTTGGGGATTTACTGTACTCTGCAAGGCTCAGGCGGCAGGAGGATCACAAGTTGTGGCCCAGCCTAGATAACTTAACTCAGTGTGAAAGACCTAGGTACAATTCCAACTACTGGGAGTTGAAAAAAAAACAACCTTAGATGGAAAACAGGCACCTGGCTGTGGGACGTTCTTATCTCTAACCATGTAACTCAATGGAAACAGGAAAAGGACACATGATTTTATGGTTGAGAGTTTTGGTCCAGGAGTCCAATCTCAACTGTGCTTATATATCAAGATTGATATAAGGCATCTAACAGTCAGTTAAATATTGGCTACTATTTAATCAGAGTTGAGATATGGAAATGCCCACTAGTAACTATTTCTTATCCAACCAGGCCTAATGTATAAAGCCACTCATAATTTAATTTTTAAAATTTTATCTTTTTGAAACAAGGTCTTGCTATGCAGTTCAGGGTGGCCTTGAACTCACTTTATAGTCCAGGCTGGCCTTGAATTTGTAACTCTCCTCCTGCCACAACACTTGACTAAACCACTCATACTTTAACTCTTTTTTTGTGCTACTGGGGATTGAGCAGGACCTTCATACTGAGCTACATCCGCAGCCCTTTTTATAAAAATTTTGAGACAGGGTCTCGCTAAATTGCTGAATTGAACAGGCTAGCCTTGAACTTGCCATCTTCCTGCTTCAGCTTCCCAGACTGCTGAGATTGTAGCCCTAAACCACCACACCCAGTAGCTAATTCAACACTTCACAAAAACATCACACGGGAAGTGTGGTGGCATATACCCATAATCTCAGCACTCAGGCTAAACCAAGAGTATCAAGTTTGAGCCCAGCCTGGGCAATTTAGGGATTTAGTGAAACCTTTCTCAGATAAAGTTTTTCAA
>PVJX010025532.1:0-26832 GCA_004027295.1 Dolichotis patagonum | reverse complement strand
ATAGAAAAAAGAAATGATATGCAGAGGTATGAAGCATACAGAACTCCAGCCACCTACAACCCAAACAAAGCTACACCCAGACACATAATAATCAAGATCCCAGAAATTCAATATAAGAACAGAATATTAAAAGCCATCAGAGAAAAGAAACAGATCACCTATAAAGGAAAACCCATCAAAATCACGGCAGACTTCTCGACACAGACCATCAGGTCAAGAAGAGCTTGAAGTAAAGTAATTCAAGTGCTGAAGGAGAACAATCTGCAGCCCAGATTGATGTATCCTGCAAAACTCTCTCTAGAAATTAATGGAGAAAAAAGATGCTTCCATGACAAAGAGGAACTAGGAGAATTTGTGACCACCAGTCCAACCCTACAAAAACTACTGAAGGACATTCTAGGGAGAGAGAACAAGAATATGAGCATTTCAGGGACAGTGGCAGAGAGGCCTCAGTGAATGAGGCAGACAGTAGAGTGGAAGAGAAAAATAGACTATCAATGGCAGAAAAATAGAATAGCAGAAATGAGGCAGAGAAGATTGGCTATAGTCTCTAGTATAGAAGGCCGCAAAATACTAACAGAGAGAAACACAAGCAGAGTAGATCAGGAGATAGGGTCCATTGAGCTGCTCTATATAGGGAGGCAGTGGGACCCAAAACAAGCAGTGCACCCCATGGGAGTGAAAGGGGAGGAATTGTCTAAAAAAGGGAGGCAGAGAATATTGCTAATTGGGTAACAAGATTTAAAATCTACATTATTCTCACCACTCTGCTTGGATGGATTACGTGCTGTTCCAGTTTGTCTACTTACACTAGACTTGAGGACATGGTCAGCTATCCCAAAAATAAGAGGATCTATTATGGTAATCATCCCTAATTTTCCTATCAAATTAATCTGAAGCCCTTTATAACTTATACTGTCTTATTATGACTGATCTTACTTGAATCTGGTTTGTTAGATTGCTACTCTGTATTGACTGATTTTATTTAAATGTTATGATTGATAGCATCAAGTCTAAGAGTATAAGCAACTACACTTGAAGATGGCAAGATTCACTAAGATACCCACTCTGGTTTGATTATTACTTGCTTTTGAATTCTTATAATATCTCCAATGCTTCGTTTTTATTAATGTTGTTATACACTGCTGAGACACCATGGTAACCATTGTAGATCACCTTGTATTGTGGTTTTATGTGACTTTTTTGCCTCATGCTTTTCTAGGAATTGTTTTGTTTTATCTTGCTTTGTTTTGTTTTTCCTGCTAATACAGAAATGATAGATTTACAAGCAGAGACTCATGCATGTATAGAGCTTATAAACAGTTTACGAGAACCAACTATGTAACACTTGTTGAAATGAACAACTACTTTTAAAAAAAAGAGACACAACAATACCCAGTGCTGACTCCATAATGTCATGATGTGAAGTCCAGCAAAACTATCACTTTTTGTTCAAAGTGATCTTAGCTTGCTTTGCCTTGTTTAAGTTCAACACACATTAAGGTATGGACAGCTGTTTTGAGGAGAATGAGAGACACTATGACAGCCATTCTAGGCTTCCCTAATGTCTGGTCTTGAAGACCTGAAATGCCCTCCTCATCCTGCTCAGATCAATTCCATACTAGGTTGTTTCATGTGAATTCCCTGTATGTGACAATATGGACAACTATTTGGAAGAAAATAAGAGTCAATATGATAGAGAGTGAATATCTCTGATTGTCTAGTTTTGAAATTTTTGTCTCTTACATTGCTTTCTTGTGATCCACTTTGCTCTGTTTTGTTCTGTTTAATTCTACCCTTTTGATATAATTGCATGTATATTTGCATGGGTAAGATGGATGACCATATTGCTGTTTTTGTCAGATTGTGGAGCAGAACTGTTATCAATCTCACTGTTTGAATGTCTACTTTACATGTTTTAACTTTGTAAACTGAACAACTATTTCCAAGAAGTCAGTATGTAATTTGTCAAGCAATAATTTCTTAGGTTTTTTTTGTTGTCGTTCTTTTCCTTTTTTCCTTGGAATACTGTATTGTTGCTACCCTTTATTCTGTTTTGTTTTGTTTTTTTTCTCTTTAAATAAAATTATTAAAAAAATAGTGTTAATTTATTGATAAAATAATAACACTACTTAGTTAACAAAGAGCCTTACCATGTATCTGCCTGGTCCAATTCTGTGTCAGCTACATATGTCGTAGTGTTCACAGGAGCAGTGGGCATTAGTTTTTCACTGACTGACCAGCCTTGTGAAAGGCTTGGCTCTGGAGTCATCTTTAATCCTGCAAATCATACAAATGAAAAGAAAAAAATCAGAACTGCTCAACATTAAATGGACATTTGATCACTGACATCTGTTAAGACTGTGCCATGCTGAGCAGATTACAGCATCCATAGCATACTAAGCAACATAGCTCATATGAGCTAAGTAATACAGTTCACTGTCCCCAGTCAGCAGAGTTAACAAATACTTTAAAGTTCATCTACAGTAGCCTGTTAGCATCTATGATGGACTTGTCTAAACCAAAGGATTTCAAAGATACATCGACTCTTTGCTGTGAAGTGTTAGCATCTTAATAAAAGTAAAACCCACTTAAATTCTAATTCAAATGATGTTTTAAGCAGTATACCAAAAACTTACATTACTCCTCACAGAAAGTACATCCACACAAATCACAACCAATGGACTTTTATTTTGAAAAGAAATATATTCTACGAAATGAAAGCATATTATATCATTTTAGAATTTATTGCCACTCTAGCAAATCATGATTACTTCATATTTACTTATTATAATAGCATCTTAGTTCAAGTGCCTCTCTTTTGGGATATATTTTTTGTGCCTACTTGTGACAGTTAAGCTGGATTTTCAACCTGACTGGCTTGGAAGCACCTAGGGGACGGTGAAGCACATTTGTGAATGTATCTGGTAAGTCACGGAGACATGACCCTGGGTACTACCTCGGGTCCCTGGCCCACGCCTCTCTGGCACGGTTCCCCTGCTCTGCTTCCTGGATGTATGGGATGAGCAGCTTTGTTCCATCACTCTCTTCTACCATCATGTTGCTGCCTTAGAGCCAGCTGACCATGGATTGAAACTTTTGAAATTGTGAACCAAATCAAACCTGCACTTCTTTACATTGTGTCAGGTATTTTGTGCTTGAGATGAGGAAGCTGACTAGTACGTCTGCATTGAATTAAGCACTTGTCGTTTCAGCCTGCATAGCGCTCTGCCAATTACAGTAGTAAAATCCATTTATTACTAGCTGTGTGACCTATAACATTTAATTTCTCTATGCCTTGGTTCCCTCATCTATAAAATGGGAATAATTATAATACCTTCCTCAAAAAGCTGTTGTGAGAGTAAAATAAACTGATAACATGGGAAGAGCTCAGGAAAATGCCTGGAACATAGTAAGTACCTTGCCAGTGTTAGCTGTTACCAGTATCTTCACTTTATGTTACTTACCTTTGTTAGACTAAAGAATAAAAATTATTTCTTGTTTTTATACGTTCAGTGCTTAGATCAATATTTGCTATACATAAATAAGTTAAAAAATTAAATTGTTAACTGAAAAATTTTGAAACTCGACATTCACCAAATACCTATGCCACATTATCATTCTATGAGGCACTAACGACATAGAAGGTATTTAATGGAAGTTTATTACTAATTCTAAATTCAGGTATTTAAATGACTTTTGCCACAATCCTGACATTAACTTCACTAAAAGCGCAGACACTTCCCTAAAGGAATATTATCGCTATAATACATTTTAGCTTCACAGAATTTTGCAGAGAATAAAAATTACAAAATAATCACCGAAAAGAAACATTTACAAAGCTTATTTAGTGACCCAGAATGACTGGAGTAGTGTTTCTTAACAACAGATTATTTACATAATGTTCTTCTTTCTAAAAATACCATGAACATAGGAATTTGGCATGATCTATTCATATCCTTATCCCCAGTATGATTATTGCTATGTAACAAATGTTCATTAAATAGTGACTAAATGAGTGAATGAATACGAAAAGTAAAAAGGAAAGAGGGAAAGGAAGAAAGGAAAGAGACAAACATTCACTGTGCTCTCTCAAAAGTGGCTGTTATAAAATTGTTAAGTCAGAGGCTCATGACTTGGAACTCACATAAATCTACCTATGAATATGTGAAAGCAATGCTATTAATTACAATTTATATTTTTATTCACTCTCATGACCTTGCTTCTATATGAAATAATACATTAGAAAAAGTGCTGGCTTGGTCCATAAACCAAGCCATAAAACCAAATTTTAGGATTTACTTGGCTTTTAAGCAGTTATAAATGCCCAAATTTTCTCAATCTTAGCACCATTTAAAAATTTTTATTATACTTTGATTCTCATCTCTTATTTTTTCTCCTGTGTTTGTGGAACTGGGGATCAAACCCAGGCACTTGTGCATGCTAGGGAAACACTTTACCACTGAGCTGTATACGTATATTAAACATTCTTATTCAAATAATAAAATACTGCCTTGTCATATTTTTAAATCAGATGTCCATTTATTTCTGTATGCTCCCAATCATCCCAGATCATCATTTTTCAAAACTGCAAGCATCAAAATATTAAGCCACTCTGCAGTGTAATATCACAATGTAATATCACAAAGGTTTTGACTTAGAAGAGTTAATTTGAATCACTTACTTGATATGTGACCTCTGGCAAACTTTTTAATCTCTCTAAATATCAGCTCTCTCCTTTATTAAATGCATATGATGTCCTCTGTCTTAAAGGGACTGTTTTGCAAGTTAAATTAAAATGATTTTAATGATCTACCTGCCTGATCAATTTCTGGTCACTGGACTCTTAAATGATTCACTCTTTACAAAGCCTAGTTTAATACATTCCTTATGCAGAGCCCTCAGGGTACATTGCTGGACTCTAGAGTAAAATAAGAGAGTGATGTTCTCTAACTTCTCTCGGCTAACCAAAATCCAGTAAATGCTAAGAAATAAATAAAAAACTCAGGAAGCAAATAAATGTGCACAGGACTGGAATAGATGGCTTCATATCTATACAAAGAAAGAGAAAATCTGCTATGAAAAATAAATGTAAAACTCTAACATGAAGATGAAAGAAAAGTTCAAAACCAGGTATGGCGGTATATGCTTGCTGAGGCAAAAAGAATGCAAGTTCAGGTTAGCCTGAGCAATTTCTGAGATCTTGTCTCAAAATGTAAAAAACTTAAAAAGGGGTGAGGACGTAGCTCAGTTTGTACAGCACTTGCCTAGCATGCTCAAGGCACTGGATTTGATCTCTAGAACTGAATAAAAAAAAAGGCAAGAAAAGAAAAAAATAAATAATCTTTGTAATAGCAAGACCAACTTATTTCTAAAAAAAAGGGTGTAAGAATATATTCATCCCTAAGTATCCAAAGGATTGGTTCCAGAAACACCCCCCACCATTTAGATACTAAAATCTTAGATGTTCAAGTTCTTATATAAAACATTATATTTGCAAATAACTTCATGTCTTCAAAATATATTAAATTATCTCCTCACTACTTATACTACCCAATATACCAAGTAAATACTAAGTAAATAGTTGTTATATTATTTAAAGCATAAGAAAAAACATGGTATGTGTTCGGTATAGATCCGTTTTTTCCCCTCAATGTTTTTAAGCAACTGTAGTTGATTTCTTTCAGTGTGGGATGTGAAGATACAAAGAACCAAACACAATACAAGGATGACAGTGACTGTCTCTGAGTACTTCCGAAATAGCTTTTTATTCCTATCCCCTCTTCCAATTTGGACCCCTAGAGTCTATTCTTCACAACACAGTAATCTGTGCCTTCTACTAGAAATGATGCTAGATCACCATAAATTTGCCTTTTCCCTCATTTAGGATGCATGAAGCTCAAATATCAGATCTTTCCTGACCCCTTGGCTAAGAGCCTGCATCCTGACACTATCACTTAGCCTTGCTATCCCTTCCTTTTGTATTTGTACCCAAACTTATGTGTATGTATGCTTACTGTCTGAATCTTGAGTATCAGTATATAAAGTTCACAAGAATTGGGATCTTCTTTATCCACCAGTGAATCTTCAATACCTAGAGTAATTTTTAGTATATAGCAGAGGTATTTCTTAAGTAAATAAATGTATAAAGACATGAGTTTAGAAAGAAAGAAAGTATGGTTATACTTAGCAAATATAATTGCAAAGTGCATACAGTCTATTATCAATTTACGTAACAAAATGGCTAAAGAATCAATGAAATAATGATTTAATTACCTGTGTGGGGCTGGCCCTGGGGATTACAGTAATTCTCTGTAGTCATGAAAATAACTGCCAATCCAATTTCTGCTTCAGGAATAGGTCGAAGACCCTGCCTGTTAGAAAAAAAAATTTAAGATTGACAATATATTGACACTTTTACTTAAATGGTATCAAACTCAATCAATGTTTTATATTTATTAATAACATGCTGGAGTACATAAATACTACCACTATCATGGGAAACTGGTACACGTACATAATATATCTTAATTGTTTTCTCTTTCTCTCTTTTTGTAAATCCTCTATCCATCTCTTTTCTACTTTTTTTTTTTTTTTTTTGGAGGCAGGGTCTCACTATGTGCACGTGCAGGCTGGCCTTGAAGTCACAGTGATCCTCTTGCCTCGGCCTCCCAAACTCAGGGATTACAGGCATGTGTCACCACACCTGGCTTTTATCCTCCTCTTTCAGGGATATCTGCATTTTACTCTAAGGACAGAATTGGAAATGAGTATTAGCTTATATAGTATCAGTGTTACCTTGAGGTAAGTCCATACTTTTTAATACTTCAGTTAACTTCACCTATAAAATAAGGGGCTAGAGTGAAGGATATAGATCCTTCCAGTTCTAATAGTCTATAATTTTCAGAATAAGAAAATGGTAGATGACCACTAAAATAGACTTTTACAAACAAATCTATGATTACTATCATCTAAGATAAAACTTAAAAAAAGGGAAGTAGGGAGAAGGGAGAAATCCCCTTAAATAAACTGTATCCATACTTGTGCTTAAATTTAGTACAGAAGTTGTTTTATAGTTTCTAAACATTACATTGAGCCTATTTCCTGTACATGGTTGATTTTATAAATTTTCATATAGCAAATATAATGTTATATAGAGACTATAACTCAAATGAGAGCTACAAAAAAACTTTTAATAATCAATGCAAAGATGTCTTAAGTGGTTGTATTAATAAAAAATTATTAGTAGTTTTAATGTGCCAAATTAATTTAAATAGGGTCCAGCATGTACAATTATAATACTATTATACTAAAAACAGTACGACTTTACTTTTATTTTTTTGGTACCGGGGATTGAACTCTCAACCTCATGCTTACCAGGCAGGTGCTTATGACACTGAGCAAAAATCCCCGGCCAAGAATAAGACTTTAAAAAGACATTGTAATCAAGTAATGACTTGAGCTACCTATTGCATCTATAATTCAAGCAATTCAAACTAGTATTTTATTAACTTCCTGGTTTTTCTGAAACTCTTATTTGATATAAATTAGTTATAAACATAAAATTTAAAAAAATACTATAATGGATAATAATACTACACAGAAATTATAACCAAATGGGGACACATGGGTGACATTTCTTTAAAAGTCAATAATCATGGCTACTATTACATCCTCTATTCAACATTGTTCTGGAGATCTCTGGTGATACAGAATAAAAAGTATCAGAGGCATAAAGATTAAAAAGTACGATAGAACATTTATTTATTTAATGTCTTTTAAATTTATTTTTATTTATTTTCTTTTTTTAGTACCAGGAACTGAATTCATGACCTTGCACTTGCTAGGCAGATGCTTATGCCGCTGAGCTGAGCTACATCCATGGCCCTTATTTTTGTCTTCTTGAGACATGGTCTTGTTACGTGGTTCAGGCTGGACTTGAACTCACTTTGCAGCCTGGCTGGCCTCAAACTCACAGCAATCCTCCTGCTTCAGCCTCCAAAGTAGAATACTGGGATTACAGGCATGTACCACCTGGCTCTATTTGTTTTTTTTAAAGACTACAGATAATTAGAAATAAAAAGAGCCTAGCAAGATGGCTGAACACAAGAGGACTAAACATCAGATGAATTTACATATAAATTATAAACACCTAGAAAGTGTGACTAAAAAGACAGTGCCATTAACCTATAATAGTACCAGAGAATATGTACTACCCTGGAATAAACTAATAGAAAGATATTAAAGATTTCGGTACACAAAGTATAAAACTACAGTAAGAGATTTTAAAAACCCAAATAAATGGAGAGATGCCATGTACATGAATAGAAAAGATTAAAATTACATAAACTTTATTTTCTTCAAGTAAATTTACAGAATCAAAGGAATTCCTAATCCAACAAGGCTTTTGAAAAGCTATTATTAAATATGTATGAAAAAATAAAAGACTAAGAATAGTCAAGATTCTTGTGAAAAAAGCTAAAAAAAGATCTGTCCTAACAACCATGAGAATTTACTCAAATCTGTAGTAACTAAGACATGTAGTAAACATTTTGGTACAAAGATGCACAGATTGACTGAGGGAAAAAAACCAAAAACAAAGTCACGCATGTATGAACTTTGACATAAAACAGAATCTGATATATTCAACACAAATTTCAACTGAAAATGTCAAAATACTAGTAATAATTGGTGAGAAATATAGGTATCTTTTTAAATCTATGATTAAGAAGAATTAAAATATAAAAATCAGTAAATGCAAAAGAAAAGAATGATTTTCCCTATATTAAAATTAAGACCTTTTTTTTTTTGGCAGTACAATACTGGGGCTCATACTCAAGGTACTTTACCACTGAACTATAGACTCAGCCCTTTTTATATATTTCTAAAATTTTGAGATTGGGTTTTGCTAAAATGTCTAGGCTGGCATTGTGTTTGTAATTTGCTTACTTTGGTCACTGTAAATTCTGGAATTACAGGAATGGGCCATTATGCTTAACAGAGTTTTTACTTTCTAACACATGAACAGGTTCAGTTATAACATATTAACTAATATTGCAATGTACATAGATGAAAAAAAGTATTAATATCAAGAACATATAGGTAACTTCTACAAGTCAAAAATAATACAAAAATATATAATAAAAATATATTCTAGGAACTGTACTGTTTGGCATTTATTCCTGTGAAATAAATACTTATGTAAAAGAATGTTCAATAGCAGCTAAGTCATTAAAGTGACCACAAGATTCAGGATGACAGTTATTCCTTGAAGTGGGACACAGGTCTAGTGGTACCATCTACAGTAATTAGTGACAGGTTACTTTCAATTATCTGCTCTGTATTCTTTTTTTTTTTTTTTATTGGTACCGGGGATCAAACTCACAACCACACACTTGCAAGGCAGGCGCTTATGCTGCTGAGCTAAATTCCCAGCCCCTGCCTTGTATTCTGGATGGCAGATTGTATTATTTTTTTATACAAGGCATTGGGCATAGGTGAAGAAAGAAGACATAAACAATAACTAAATTCACAACTGGAAGAGCTCACAAATTTGATCTGAGATACTAGGATAACAGTACATTTGTTGTAGTAGCAAGATGGAATATTTGTTATGCAAGTTTTTTAAACACTAGTTAATTATCTTCAATAAGTAATAACACATAGGACAGATGATGAAAATTTTACTTTTTGTTCAAGAAATTTGTTAAAGGGGGAAAAAAAGGAATTCCATAGTCAGAAGTCCAGGGCTAGGAAAACTCAATCCTTTATAGGAAACTGGCTATGAGTTTTCCAGACATATAAAACTCTAGGCCCCAACTACTTTTTGCTAGATGAATAGAAATTTAACTATCAGAGTGTCAGACCTGGCATTTGTACAATACTTCTTTGGTGTCAAAAAATGCTAAGACCATTGAATACCAATAGAGTCTAAGGAAAAAAAAAAACCTCTCGATGTCGTTCTTTTACAGTCTTTCTACTACAAACATTTTTCTAAGTTATCTGACATTTTTTCCTTTGCTTTTCCACAGTATCCACAATAAGAGCAACAGAAATTTTTGTATGATTCTTTTTTTTTTTTTCCTGCTGGTACTGGGGACTGAATCCAGGGACTGCACACTGAGCTACATCCTGTTTCTTTTTAAAATATTTAATTTTGAGATAAGGTCCTCTTAAATCACTAAGATGCCCAGGTTGGCCTCAAACTTCAATCCTCCTTCCTGAGCCTCCCAAAGTGCTGGGATTACAGGTCCGTACCACCATGCAGTATGTGCATTTTTCAATGGGTAATAATCAACATTTCATTCCAGGCAATTTCTAAGAATTTTAGTTTGACTAGTAACCTTAACCTCAACATTTTATGTAGAAAACTTTTGTACCACTTTATTAATCCAGAGTGGTAAATTCCTCAGATTTTATTCAAGTAACAAAAAAAGATAAAATATTTAAATAAAATCAGTACGTATAAAATTTTCTGGTATATAAGTTACAATTAATTCTCAAGTAAACTGTGATAAAACCTTATAATAATTCTTGTTACCTACATTTATGTTAGTAAGCAAAATACAGCAAAATTAAATTTCATATAAAATTTCCTAATGGCATTTTTTTAACTAAGGAAGAATAATTCTGTACCTCTGGAGTATATCCATAATTGAGTGAATCCATTTTTTCTGGGAGTCGGGAATTAAGATCTGTGTATTTGTTATTCCTGTATCAACAACACACATTCCAGGAGCTGAAAAAAAACTGTCTTTTTCTTCATTTTCTTCTGTTATCAACCTAGCTTCTCCACCTCCAAAAACAACTGCTGAACTTAACTTCTTATACTGAAAATGTAAAGAAACATTTTTTAAAAAATTAAAGTAATAGTCACAATTATTATTATTTTCTTTTTAGTACCAGGAATTGAACTCAGGACCTCGTGCTTGCCAGGTAGGCACTTTACTGCTGAGCTATATCCCCAGCCTCAGTAACAATTAAATTTTGCGAGTCCATTCTTATGCAAGAAAAAAGGAATAAAAATAGGGGAATTTATGCTATTTCCTGATTGTGCAATATGAGCTCCCATGTAGAGAAAAACATCCCTAGGTCAGCAGGTACGTCCACAGCCTTTGAAGGCAAATCTTGGCATTGCTGTCCTTCCTCACCACCAGCTCTCATAATGTGGGATTACACGTGTGATTTTGTTTCCCATAAAAGAAACTCTTGGAATCTTTATTTTGGCACACAGAAGACATTCCATAAAGATTTACTAACTGAGTAAGTTAGCACTTACAAGTTTTGCATCACTTCCATTTAAGTATTTACATAAACCTAACATACACATGATCCACACAACCTCTGGTGTTGGTGCAGGTTCCTTGGACCTCACATATCTGTAAGAAATTCCAAATAAAATGCATTCACAGCTATCAATGAATATTAATGCATCTGACTTTAAAGTTTACTTCAGGGGCCGAGGATTTAGCACCTGTCTGGCAAGCATGAGGTTGTGAGTTTTATCCCCAGTACCAAAAAACATAAACAAAAACAAAAAACAAAGTTTTCTCTAGGAAAAATTAGCTTATAATATTACCTGTTTGGCATTTAAAAATATAAATGTTTTTCCTTTGAAGATTTGTTTTCTTTCCTGTCGTCCTGACAGATCAACAGTTTTACCACCAATAGCTGGTTCATCAACAGGTGGGTAAAAACTGTAAAAATAATTAAAGCATACTGTAACTACATACTACTTGGTATGTTTACTATTAGACTTGTAAATGGGGCAACTACATCATAATACAAAAGATTAATTTATATGCTACCATTTTTTTTTTTTTTAAATCAGTACCGGGGATCGAACTCACGACTACAGGCTTGCAAGGCAGGTACTTATGCCACTGAGCTAAATCCACAGCCCTCTATGCTACCATTTTAAAGATTTTTGTTTTTTGTTTTTGAGACAGGCTCTTGCTATGTAGTTTGGGCTGGTCTTGAATTCACATGTAACGCAGGCTGGCCTCAAATTCAGAGGAATCCTTTTGCCTCAGCCTTCTGAGTGCTAGGATGCAGACATGTGTCTCTATGCTGGGCCTCAGTTGTTTTGTAATAGTGTTACTTGGGACAAAATGATAACAAGCATCTAAATGTATTTTCTATAAGTACGTAAACAAAAGCCATATGATAGCAGAACTGGTTTTTATTTTCTCAAAATAACCTACTGCATACAATCATTAATACAGATTAAACACGTATGAATCAGAAATTATATAAGTTATAAAAGGTTGAGAGGTTGTGGTAGGTTTTCTCCTGACCAAGTTCCATGCAGAAGACACAAAAGATGCATACAGTGGTTTGCTTTACCAGAAGGAACACCGAACTTTGGAACCAGTGATTTTTACAACCTACAAGTCAGTCTGTTCTTTGCCTCAGGAGGGAAATACTAATTTATCTCTCAAGATTTCCCAGTGCAAAAGTTAACTTTGAGAAATGGCCTGCATAAAGGGCTGTCAGGTCTGTGTATTTTGGCATATGCAGTAAGGTGTTTATGAATTCTAGACTCCAAAGGAGTCTAGAATATCTGTTTAAAATAGACAGTACCTCAAAACTTAACTTCTTTGTTCTAAGGCGTAATTTTCTTACAATCAGATATATACATCTTTAATAAACTTCTCCTACAATATTACAGACAATCAAAATTAAATACTTCTCTTAGGTGGAGTCAGAATAACTACATGGGTACTTTGAGGATGGTTTACAATGAGGCACCATAAATCATATCAGCTATGTGAAGCTGTAACTCTGGTTTATCCTGTTTCTTGATGACAGTACAAAGATGAAAAGGTAGTCAGTCTATATTTTTTTGGTGGGTAAAGATATTATAGTAAGCATCCTGATTTAAATTCAGGACAAATGATCATGCTTTTTGAGAGTAAAAAAATGAGGTATTTATATAATAAAAGAGTCATTGCAACTTACTTCCTTTTTGTAACTCACTCCAGTTAACATTTAAAATAATTATTATTTTATTAATAATTGAGCAGTCAGTCAATTAAGTCTCCAACCGTATACCAAAATGGATCCAAATAGGTACAGCAATTTATTAAGGCAAGTGAGTATATATTTTAAAATAATACTGAAAATTGGATTCTCAATTGCCATAATCAAACATGGGCTATAGTAGTAGTCTTTCTTGGTCAACAGTGAAGTAAAAATTATTGAAAATTTTATAGTAGGATGTTTTAATGTAGTGATATATGTTAACACTGTCAGAAATCAAACCAAAAGAAACTATGCTGAACTTATGTGAAAAACAGCTGCATGATAAACAGACCTAAAAATCTGAAAAAAAGAGGTGGACTTAGTGACAAATTCTAAAATTTCTAAGACCATAGTAGACATTATCAGTAGTAAAACTTATCAGATAGTCCACCTTCAAGTAATCTAGAATTAATAATGGCTTATTATCTGTAACCAGAATTATTATTTACATCAATTATGGACTCCCCCAGCGAGATTCATTAGTAAGCTTCAAGGCAAAATGTAATCATGTTGAAATACTGTAAGTTTATAGTACGTAAATAAAATGTCTTGAAGAGAGAACCATGTTTCCATATTATCACAGGCTGTAAGACTCAAGAAAATGTATGAATAATCGATTTGAAAATTGAAGAATCTTTTCCCAGAGTCCAAAAATATTAATTATCTGTTAACCAGGTTATAAAATACAAGCAATGTCCCAGATCAAACTTATCAAGAGAAAAATGTGATTTTTGGCTATTATTAAAAGCAGCATCCGCTATCACTATAAGTATAAATAGTCCCTGAAAAACTGCATTGGGAAAAATGTCTTATTACAGCTAGTAATAGTTTAAAATTGGTCATAAAACTCTTACAAATATGTTAATTTTCAAAACATCTTCAAATAATAAAAATTATCCTATGAAGATGTGCCTATATAGAATCTGTTATGCTATATAGACTATACTCTACATACATGTATTTTTAAGTAAGGAAGTTCACCTACTGTTAACTAAAAATACTTACCATTAAAGCCTCCAGCATTTTAATCATGCAATCTGAAAAAAAGCCAAGTATTTTTCTCCTCAATTATAGCTGATAATACCTCAAACTACTGCTGACATAATATATACAGTAGGCAGACCTCCTAGTCTGATGGTTCCTGAATTTTCAAGTGTTTTTGCAACAACAAAAAACTACTGTGAATTTTCCCAAATACTGTTGCAATTAGTAACTTTTTTGGCACGGGGTGGGGGTAGAGTGGGCAGCACTGGGGATTAAATACAGCATCTTTGCACTATTACATTCCAGCTTTTTAAAAAATGTTCTTAAATTTTGAAACAGAGACTAAATAGTTAAGAACTTTGATCTTCTTGCCCTCAGCTTCCTTCAATGAGATTACAGCTGTGTGCTACCAAAACAGGCAACAGTGAACACATTTTTAGCAAGCATTTATTCTGACACCAACATGTTTAACTTTAAAAAAAAAAACCTGAACAAGTATTAGTTTCATTTTTGAAATGAGGCGACTGAAGCTTAGAAGAAAGAGGCTCCATGCACAAGGCCACAGTGCTGTCCTCATTCCAGGTCCTGGACGAGGTGGCTCCCGGAAAGGGTCACTGCACCATGCAGTTTCAGGGGTGACTCTCGCACGACGCCTGGCATTGAAACATGTGCTCTTTTGGCCTCATCTCAGGGCCACTTACAGTTCTTTAAATTTTTCCTTAAATATTAATATTTATTTAACCCTTGTTTCATAGAGATAAGAGACTACCAACGAAGAATTTGGGAAATACTTTCTTCACATGCAGAGATAATAAAAACAATGTCATTAACAATACTATACTATTATAGTAACCACTACATCCTGAAAGAGACATTAAAGAGGGAATTAATGTAAATAAAATCAGTGTGTCATATCTTAATCTATTTGAAATATATAATATACCTTTCAATTTGTGGCGGCTGTTGCTTGGACTGAACTGCTTTAACAAATTCAATAAAGTATTCTGGCTTTACAATTGGACATCCACAAATGAGTGCACATATTGTCTAAAATAAAGACAACACAAGTGAATACAGACTTACACCTTGATGTTAAAAAAATAGTTTTAGGTTATAAACTAAAACACAGTTGTTCTACACTTTTTTCCTTTTCACAATTCTAAATTTATAAAGGAAGCACAGTCAATAAAATAGAAGACAGCATTTGGTCAGTATTTAATTATTTAGAATACAAATACTATATAATCACTCAAATTTAAGTCGCAAATCACAATATCAACTTAAAAATTGCTTTTGTGGGAGGATGGAATAATCTAACAAAATGTAAACGAATTTTACAATGCATTACAATATGTATACTTTTAGTAACAAAAGATATTGCCTAATAGGAACAGATTAGATTATATCTCTAGAACATAATCTGAAATGCAAACTTCTAATATCAAGAAATCTTTAGCTTCTACTAAGAAACAGTAATGTGTAATTCAATGATGGACTGTGACTCTGATAAAGCTATTAACTTGTTTTTTGCCTCTAACTGTTCTCTTCTGGTTCTTTTTTTTTTTTTTTTGCTCTTTTTAAGATAGCATCTTGCTATGCAGTCTCTTTTGGTTCTAACATTCAGTGATTTTTAAAGATAAAAACTAACATATTTTTAAAAAAATTCACCAAAAAAATAATGACAAAGTTTTCTGGTAATATAACTGATCAGAAATATTGAATACACTAAAACACTTGGAAAAATGCAAATCATGTTGGTACCTTTGGCAGAGAGATCTATAAAGAGCAATCAGCATCCTAGGCACCAGAATACCCCGTGTGTCACACCTTGGTAAAAGCTCTCAGGATGATGTACGTGCCCTTGATCTTATTCCACACCAACCGAGCCAACTGTTTTGACTGCCCCATTTCTTATTTTAGTATCTTAAAATGGATTTGTTTTTACCCACACTCAAAATACTCTGATCCTGGAAAGGTATATCCCTACTGTAAATTAATAATGGACATTTTGATTTACAAATCTACTATCTCTAGGTGTATTAGCATAGATTAGTATTATGGGGGCTAATCAGGAGCTGAATATATAAAATCAATTTCATAAACTTGCAAATTAAAAAAATAATTTTTGTCCAGGGAAAATCCCAAGGTACAAACTTAAGGTTCAATATGAGCAGCAAGCCCTTCTATGACGCCTCACAAGTATGACACACATACTCTAATTATATCAAATACTGAAAGTTTTGAATCATTTTATTTATAGATATGAACCCAAAAGAATCCCATGTGTCTATCATCATCTTGCACAAAAGGAGACAAATCACCTCCCAGTGTCATTCTTCAGTTAGTTTTGGAAATAAATTTGAGGAAGACGCAAAATCTGAAAACATATCAAAATAACATCAGTGTTTTAACAAATAATAGCATCTTCTAATGGCACCTATTTATAATTCTCTAGACTGTGATGGTAACATTAAGATAATATTAAACTGTAAATCTTTCTGATAAAAGACAAAAACTACGAAAGCATGAGATGTAAGATGGTAACAGAAACTGGAGGGGGACAACTTGACAGGAAACACAAGATGCTACCTTTGAAGATGGAAGGGCAGTTAATCTTTGGTTTCTTTACTTTTTAGCAAAATGTGAAATATACACTCAATTAAAATTCTTGGTAAAAGGATAATTCCTTTTTGAAAATGCTTACTTACACTCTGAAAGTAATTTTAGGTTCTTCTTATCTTACATAAACAGCTTATCTAAAAAGCCATTTGGGCCTAAAAAAAGGCAAAGACACAGAAATCTATAACAGCTCTGACAGCCTCAAAGTAAAAATTTTTAAGTCTGTCTATAGTAGATAAGTTTAAGTTTACAGAATTTAACAGAAAAAGAAATTCAACCTACTTTAATGGTAACTTTAACTGATACCATAACAAGGTGAGTACATTCTTCTGTCCAGTTGTTTACTGTAAGTCCTCCAAGCTGTAATATAGCTTGATTTAAAGCAGTTTTCCCAGAGACATCTAAACAAGAGGAGCATGCAACCAAAGGCTCGTACTCTACTCTATAAATAAAAATAAGTTTCATAAAGTTATATTATCACAGAGATGGCAACTTTTATACTCAATATACCAAGTTACTTTAATTTTTAGGCATTATTAAACTTTCTAATCTATAAAATTATTACTTCCTAAGTCTTGAGTTCCAATGAATAGGGGGAAAAAAGGACCAAAGTTAGACTTTCACCTACGAGGAATTGAGCAAGTGAGCTCTCACAAAGGCTCTCGGTGCCCACTCAAACTCTCATCCAGTCTCATCACTACCTGTGACTGATAAATGCGCCAAACCCACATGGCATAGCCTACTACTGTGCCAGGTAGGAACAAAACTGGACTGTTTTCAACTCAGTATTCATATATTTTTCCTTTAGAATTTGGCTCGTGACAAATAGAGATATCTATTTTAATATTAATTTAAAAACTTCTTACCTGAATTTACTTTCAAACACTCCAAAGGTAACTCTATCCCCTGTCTTCAAAGTTCTAGAAAGGCCATTCTGCATTTTTTCCTCATTAACGAAGGTACCATACTTAGAATTATCTTTTATTGTCAAAGTAGGAATTCCATCTGTTTGCTGCTGAAAAAAATAAACAAATAATGTAAAGTCTTTTTATCACTCAGTAGTATAATTTCCAAAGGAAAGGCTTTCAAAAGACTAGTAACTTTCTGAGTAGGGAAAAGTTAAGCAGACAATAGTTACTGTTTTGGTTGTCTTCAGGAAATGATTACTCAATTAGCAATTAAACTTTCCCTTAAGGAAATTTCTTAATCCTAGGATTAATCCTTTTGGAACACAACCTTTATTTTTGTAAGTTGGTGGGGATTTCCCTGACCCCTCAATTTCATACATGTGGTATGAAACAGTCTATTTCAGGTATAAGGAGTCAATTTCATTCCTAAAAAAACACTTTTCCTCTTTCCCTGGTTGGGAAAGAATAAGTTTTGGTTAGAGTTTCTGGCGTATAGCAACATTTACTTTTTGTGTAGGAATTCCAATGATGTTTTTCTATGCCTAAAAAAAAAAAAAAAATAGACACAACACCTAAATATCACTGAATAAATCCAACTTTCACATATATGCGCTCTGTTCAAAATAATGGCTTTTCTTAGTACCATAATTACTTTTTTTATAAACACTATTATAACCAGAAATTTTTATATATTTTTATTACTCATAATTAACGCAACTTCAACAAAACTCAAAGCAGCAGCGTGACATATGCAACAGTTATTTTTCCTAATGAAACACATCAATTTTTTTTTTTTGTTTTTGGTACCAGAGATCGAATTTACGACCTTAGACTTGCCAGGCAAAACATATCAATTTTTACTGTGGAAACATGGGTTTTATATGGGACATGGCTGTGTCCACTTGGGGTTACACAACTTTCATGAGCAGGATTCATGAATGTCCACTCACGGCTCTACTCCCAGACTCAGCATAATGACTGATACACACTAACCATTCACCAATGTGCCATGGCTTGGATCTGGAGTCTCTCCTAAAGGCTTTCCACACTACTGGGAGATGGAAGCACCTTTAAGAGATGGAGTCTAGTGGAAGGAAATCAGGTTCTGGGAATACGCTCTTAAAGAGGATAATGGGACATGTGCCTCTTTCTCCCTTTGCTTCTTGGTTGTCACGTGTTCCCACCATGGTGTAAGATGCTGTCACGGGACCAAAGTCAACACAGCAAAGCAACTATTGAAACTATAAGCCAAAATAAACTTCTCCTCCTTGGGATTGCTTATTACAGTGAGGAAAAATGACTAACATAAAGTGTGTTAAGTAACTAAGTAGAAGTATGCAATACTTGCTATGAGTTTCTACGTCACTAAGAGTATAATACTAAAATAGAAAGCTCAAATATTAAAATAAACAAATACCACATGTAAGGATGCCAATTATGTGTCTGTTTCACTTTTTTTAGAAGGTGCTGGGGATCAAACAGTCTTAAACATACTTTATGTATGTTCTACCACTAAGCCACACCTCCAGCTCTAAATATAAATATTTGATTTGCTAATACCTCAAGAAACCTAACGTTTAATGAGATAAAAGGTTCTAGGAGCTCTCACATATGCTTAGAGATAATCATTTGTGACTTCAACTCACTGTGAAGTAGAGACATAAAATTAGAAACATACCAAGTTAGTTACAGAAATGTCAGCTGTTAACACAGCATGATTTCGACTGATGGACTGATCATTGTCAATTAGAATGGCACAGTTTTTCCTTCCAACAACATACTCAACACCAGTCAGTAGTCTACACGGGTCTAAGAGAAAGCAAAAATACAAAATTTTAAAAGTGCACATTGAATATAAAGAAACATACATATGTACATATTTATGTGTACAATATACATATAGCTATGCCACATATTTAAACCAAGCACTTATTTCACTATAAATGTTAATCAACTTCATATCAAACTTGTGTTTGCTAGTGAAGCCTCATTGAAGGATACTATCTAAATAGAAAGTTATACCATTTTTTTCTAAAAAGAAAACAAATTGAAGAGTTTGTACTCCCCAAAACAATTTATCAGTTTAATGTATTACCAAATAAAATCACGACTCTTTATTTGCGACCTGATTAAATGCATTCGGTGAACAGACCACTACCATATAAACTAAATGCTTCATCACACTATCCCCGAAAATAAGAGAAATGCTGAGGTGAAACCCATCAGTTTCTGTACGGTCACTTTCTCTGTCAATAAATATTACCTGGTCAAAATGCTGGGTGGGAGCTATCTGAACAGCTGCTGGTTCAGGCTGACTCAAGACTCATGACTCTTCCTTTCCTCAAATAAACTGGTCACCTTAATTCGTCTGGAGGTTTTTGTTTGTTAACTTCAATTACAGGAAACCCATGAGCAAAACTCAGGCTGTCTTGAACTCGATCTTAGTTCCTCACTACTAACTCGGTAAGCCATAGGGATGCCGTTATTCTTGTGTTTGACCCTTTTTGCACTCTTTTTTGTCCAATCATAATGTAAACGCGCTGAGGACGTGGCCGAGTCACGGGTACCCGTTTAACTTTCTACTAACAATGATCATACAAGAGGGAACCGCTTCAACACGTGACAAACATCTGCTGCTAGAGGTGCAAAAAAGGGGAGGAATCATCTTTTTCTGTTGTACTGATGTTACGGAAAGGGTCTGAAACAAAAAAGAAAGCTAGCATTTCTGAGAAGGCCACGCGGCTCCTTACAAAAATCGCCACCGCGCTCCAGACGGCGTCAAGCGCCGCCACTCCGGGGTCTGGGCCCAGACGGTCTGGCGTTTCCCTAACCGCCCAGGGCCGGGAGGAGGCCCGGGGCGGCGGGCCGGTCTAAGCCAGGGCTGGTTCCCGCCTGGAAGAGGGCGAGCCCACCCCACCGCCCGGCCACAGCCAGGTTCAGATCTCCGCGCAGCCCTGGGAGGACACGGGGCCCCCACAGCCAGTGCTCGGCTCCCGGCTCCCGCAGCCCTCACCCAGTCCCAGGGCGGAAATGTAGGAACGGAGCCGGAAGTCGGCCAGCACGGACCGGAAGCACCGTGCGGACACTCTCCCGCAGATCAGGCTCCGCGAAAAAGGGATCCGACGTCTCTTTTCCAGCCTTACCTCGAGGCGCGCCAGCGGCGGGGAGCAGCTTCCACATGGCCCGGCTTTTGCAGGACCTGGGCCACCCTGCGGCCACGTAGCCGAGGATGGCCGACGTGCGCGGCCACAGCTCCCGCAATTCGCGCGGGTTACGACGTGCGCGCTCCCAGCAACCGCGAGAGTCCCTGGGAAGCCCAGGGTTGTGGCCGGAGCGCGTCGCGGGAGCTCGGGTGCCGCCTGGTGTCTGGAAAAGGAGCAGCGCGTGTAGAATATGCGCGTATCCGTCTGGTTCTGAGGTGAACAGAGAATGGAAGATTTGCTGGCTACGTTTTCCTTACTGTGAATGAAAAGAATTTCAAAAATTGTATGCAAATCATATTTTTAAAAAATCTAAATCATCTTAAGAAAAGTTTCAAATTAAATGCATTAAGACACTGGTCAAATATACAGTTCCGTGAATTTGCTGTATTTTAAATAACACTCGTTCCTCTGTATCAGTTCTGATAACGGTGCTATTGATGAAAGTAAAGATTTCCCCTCAGAGACAACGCATTAATTCGATCTTTTACATGTTTAAATCAACTTCTCTTAACTTTTTTTATTCCATTGGCTTATACTGCATCTAACAACATGAGAAGTATGGGCAGTGTACCGCCCATTTCCACTGTCCTCATAATACTCCAGCAGCCCCTGAGGGGGTCACCACCCACCTCTCCACTGGCTGCAGCCTGCCTGCTGAACACCTGAGAGCGCACTCCGATCATATAATTGCTCGTTGACAAAAGTAGTTTGTAACAGGAAAAAGAAAAAAAAATCACGTTTGGGTTCTTTTTTCTCCCTAAAGACTAATTTACATATTTCCTTACCGCAAAAATCTCAAACACCATTGCTAAATTGAATTAAGTGGTATGATAAAAGAACGATTACCAAAAAAAGGGAATGATGACAACTAAGTGATATTTGTTTCAGAAACAGAAGGGTGAGTTAACTGCAGAGAAAAAAAATCTGTAATCCAACAGAATGTTTTTAAAGGTGAAAAGTCATATGATCTTAATAATTATAAAGAAAAAGCATTTGATCAAATTGAACACCCATTTATTATAACATCTTTGAAAGATAGGAGCATTCTGATCTAAATAGGATTTATAGGAAAAAACTACAGTTTACATTATGTAAGGAAAATTATTGTTTCCGCATGAGATCAAGAAAAAAAGAAACATATATATTGTTACCATGTATTTTCAGCGTGCTGTTGGATGCTCTAGCTAACACCGTTAGAAAAAGAAACAAAAGATACAAATTGGAAAGGAATGAACAAGTCATGTACAAATGATGCAATTGTTACATTGAAAATCTAAAAGACTATTGGCAAACTTTAAATTAATTGACTTTGATAAGATCACTGGATATAAATTTGAATTGTGTGCCTTTATTCTAGAATAGAAAGTGATGTATATAAAATAGTATAATTATAATAGCACCAAAACCATCCAATATTTAGCAGTAAATCTTTTAAAAGATGTGATACAGGGCTGGGAATATAGTATAAACCCTGGTTTTAAAAAATGTGACACAAAACATTATTGCCAGAAAAATTTAAAAGTCCTAAATAAATGCAAGATAATAGCCCCTGTTCATGGACTATAATGATATATTTTCTCCCAAAACTGCTTTATATATTCAGTGTACACTTAGTAATGTCCCAGAAGATTTTTGACGGGAAATTGATAAACGTTAGAAATCTTCATGGAAATGCAAATGATGAGTATAGCTAAGACAATTTTGTAGAACATATAAAAAACTATCTTATAGTTATTAAATCAGTGTTCTGTTGTCACAAGAATAGAAAATAGGCAAATGGGTCAGAATAGACAGACTTAAAGAGATCCACAGAAATAAGATAATTTAACTTTTCAAAGGTGAAATGGAGCAAGAGCTTTTTCCTACCAATGAAATGATTCTGGAGACAATCATTAATACCACATGAGCAATGAAGACAGATCCCCTACTTTACAGATATAAAACAAAACAAAAATCCCAGAAACTCCGGATGGATTACAGCTCTAAACATGGAAATAAGATAATTTAAAAAAATACTTTAGAAATCGGGAAATCTTTCTTAAACAACACCTGAAAAAGTATTCCCTTGGCCCCCCAAAACCTCTACATTTCATTGATGTGGTAGATGCTCAAAAATCTGGAAGAATTTTCTCCCGCCCTCTGGAGTTTCTCAAGGCCTACAGCACGCTTGCCAATCCTTGCTCATCCAATCCGATTTGTATAATTCGGTCCATGTAGTAGATTAGTGTGTCCAGTGAGTTTACAACTATTGCAATTATACAGATTGAGTTTCTATTATCCACAATTCTTGGGACCAGAAGTTTTTTGGATTTCAGATTTATTTCAGATTTTGAAACATTTGCATATTCATAATGAGATATCTGGGAGAGGGAATCCAAATTTAAACATAGAATTCATTTATAATTCATATCTACCATACACACATAGCCTGAAGGTAATTTATGCAATATTTTTGTTTTGTTTTGTTTTGTTTGGTACCAGGGATGGAACTCACAACTGCGTGCTTGCAAGGCAGGTACTTTTGCTGCTGAGCTAAACTCCCAGCCATATGCAATGTTTCACGTTTTTAAAAATTTTATTTAAAGACAAAAAAGCAAAACAGAATAAAGGGTAGAAATAATGCAGAATTTAGAAAAAAACACTAAGAAATCACTAGTTGATAAAGTACATACTGTCATCTTAGAAATAGTTGTTCACGTTACAAAATTAAAGCATACAAAGTGGACATTCAAACAGTGAGACTGCAAACACTTCTGCTCAATGATCCAACAAAAAATAATATGGTTATCTATCTTACACACTTAAACATACATGCAGTTATATCTTTTAGAGCACTTTCTTTTCCTCTTTTTTTTACAATAGCAATTACACATTTTGGGTTTTATTACTCCTATAATTCTTATTGCTTTTTACACTAGAGACACAATGTGATATTTATAAATATGATTCTTATTTATTTCATTTATGAGGATAATATCAAGTTGCCTCCATTTTACCTACGAAGGCCTCAAGATCATCATTTTTATAGCTGAGTAATATTCCATTGTATAAAAATACCACATCTTTTTCATCCACACTGAAGTTGAAGGGCATTTTGGTTATTTCCATGATTTAGCTATTACAAATTGTGCTGCTATGAACATGGGTGCACATATATCATTGTGATATGAGTTTTTCTGGGAAAATACCGAGGAGAGGAATAGCTGGATTGAGTGGAACTTCCAATCCTACTCTGAGAATTCTCCATACTGATTTCCATAGTATCTGCCCCAGTCTGCACTCCCACCAACAGTGGAGCAGTGTTCCTTTTTCCCTACAACCTCGCCAACATTTGTTATCAGTTGATTTCTTGATGGCAGCTATTCTTTCCAGAGTGAGATAAAATCTCAATGCTTTTTAAATTTGCATTTCTCAAATGACCAGTGATGGTGAACATTTCTTCATGTATTTATTTATCATTTTTGTATATCTTCATCTGAGAACTGTGTGTTCATCTCAGATTCCCCTTTTTGGAGAGGGTCTTTGAATTTGGGGGGCTTGATGTTTTTCAATTCTTTATATGTTCTGGATATAAGTCCTTTGTCTGAGGGATTGCTGGCTATAATTCTTTCCCATTCTGTGGGTTTCCTGTTCACTCTGTTGGTGATTTCTTTTGAAGTGCAGAAACTTTTCAATAATACGAGATCCCAGTTGTTGATTCTTTGAAGTGTTTCACATGCAGTTTGTGTTTTGTTCATGAATTCTCAGCCTACCCTATGACTCCAAGATTTTTACCTACTTTGTCTTCCAGTGATTTAGTGTTTCTGTTTTAATATTTAGATCTTTGAGCCATTTAGATTTTAGGTTTATGCATGGTGACAGGCATGGATCTAGTTTTAGTCTTCTGCATGTGGAGAGCCAATTTTTCCAATGCCATTTATTAAAGAGGCTATCCTTTTCCCAGTGAACATGTTTATCACCTTTGTCAAATATCAGGTAGCTGAGTGTCTTTGTAGTTGTGTTTGCATCTTCTAATCTGTTCCATTGTTCCTCAGGTCTATTTCTTTGCCAGTACATGCTGATTTTATCACTGTGGCTTTGTAGTATAGTTTCAAGTCAGAAATTGCCTGTTACCCCAAATTGCCTTTGCTATTCTAGGTTTCTTCTTTTTCCAAATGAATTTTAGGAGTGTTTTCTTTAGATCTGTGAGGTATGTTAATGATATTTTGATTGGGATTGCATTAAATCTGTATAATAGTTTTGGGACTATGGCCATTTTCACAATGTTGGTTCCTCCTAGCCAAAAGAAAGGAATATCCTTCCATTTTCTAATATTCTCTTCAATCTCCTTTTTTAGCATAGCATAATTTTCAGCATATAGGTCTTTTATATTCTTATGTTGATTCCTAAGTATTTCATTTGTTTAGACGCTATTGTGAAAGGTGATGTTTGCATAATTTCTCTCAGTGAGTTTTTTGTTTGTGTACAGGAATGTTACTGATTTTTGAACATTGACTTTGTATCCAGCTACACTGCTGAATTTGTTTATTACCTCTAGTAGTCTTTTATTGGAGTTTTTTGGGTCTTCTATATAGAGTATCATGTGATCTGAAAATAGTGATAATTTAACTACTTCCTTTCCTATCTTTATTTCTTTTATTTCTCTCTCTTGTCTGATTCCCCTAGCTAGTATTTCCAAAACTATATTGAATAGGAGTGATGATAGTGGACATCTTTGTCTTGTTCCTGATTTTAGAGTGAAAGCTTTCAGTTTTTGCCATTTTAGTATAATATTGGCTGTGGGTTTGTCATATAGGGCCTTTATGAGATTGAGGTAGACACCATGTATTCCAAGTTTCTGAAGGTTTTTATTATGAACATGTGTTGAACTTTATTGAAAGCTTTTTCTGCATCTACTGAGATAACCATGTGGTTTTTGTTTGTGGCTCTGTTGATGTGATGTATCACATTTATTGATTTGCGTATGCTAAACCATCCCTGCATTCCTGGAATGAATCCCATTTGGTCATGATGTATAATCTTCTTGATTTGCTGCATTCTATTTGCCAGTATTTTATTGAGAATCTTTGCATCAATGTTCATTAGTGATATTGGCCTATAATTCTCCTTTTTGGTTGGGTCTTTCTCTGGTTTTGGTATCAGAGTAATACTGGCCAGGAATGACTTAGGGCGAATTGTTTCCTTTTCAATTTCATTGAAGAGTGTACAGAGTATTGGCATCAAAGCTTCTCTAGATTTCTTGTAGAATTCAGCTGTGAATCCATCAGGACCTGGGCTTTTCTTTGTTGGTAAGTTTTTTTTTAAATTACATTTTCAATTTCAATAGCTAATATTGGGTTATTCAAAATTGCTGTATCTTCTTGGTTGAGCTTAGGTAGTTCATATGTTTCTAGAAATCTGTCCATTTCCTCTGTGTTTTCCACTCTATGTGAGTAGAGATTTTCAAAGGAGGCATTCATGATCTTTTGAACTTTCATGGAATCTGTAGTAATTTCCCCCTTTTCAGTCCTTATTGCATAAATTTGGGTTTTTTCTTTCTTTTTCTTGATAAGGTTAGCTAGAAGTTTGTCAATTTTGTTTATTCTCTCAAAAAACCCAGCTTTTTGATTCATTAATTCTTTGTATTTGTTTTTAGTTTCAATTGCATTGATTTCTGCTCTAATCTTTACTATTTCCTCTCTTCTATGAGTTTGGGTTTAACTTGCTCTTCTTTTTCCTGAAGCTTGAGATGAAGCAGTAGGTCATTTATTTGTGCTTGTTCTGTTTTCTTGATAAGACAATTTATTGCTATATATTTCTCTCTTAAGACTGATCTCATTGCATCTAACAGATTACAGTATGTTGTTTCCATATTTTCATTGAATTGTAGGTATTGCTTTATTTCTTCTTTAATTTCTTTTTTTTATTTAAAAGAGAATAAAACAAAAGGGGGCAGTACAGAGCAGATCAGAAGAGGACAACATAGGCAACACAGTACTTTACATTAAGTCAACTGGACATCAACAGTATCTAACACCATATCTCTTACTCTGTTATAGTTGAGCATAGTTTCAATTACAATAATATCAAACATAACACAATAGTATAAAGCCATG